>BMAO01018695.1:0-96273 GCA_019973975.1 Trichonephila clavata | reverse complement strand
TTATATATATAGATATTTGCACTAATACCTTGATAATAGATTTGTTAATAACCACATAATCAAATTCCTTAACATTTGCTACGAATATTTCTTATACCTCTTCAATGCTATAACATTATAGTAGAAATAAGATAATACAAAGTAATTATTATTACGTCAAATCCAGTTGAATAGTTGAAATGATAATCAGAAATGGTCTAAGTAAAGCCTCTTTTCCAAGCAAATTAGATAAAATTACAAATTTTTTTTGTGTATGACAATTTTCTAGTCCTCTTGTGAAAGTAAGATAATGATGATGAAGTGTTCTATTGATGATGTTATCTAACCCTGATGACCTTTCAGGGATGAGAAATAGATACAAAATTCGTTCACTACCAAATCTATACTCAAATGATCCATCAAATTCATTAAGAAAATATATAAAACATTTCTTCTATTAGAGACCGGGAATATATAAACGAATAGAAAAATGTCAAACATCCTTATAATTAAATAAATAAAATCTAAATTTTCGAAAAGTAACATAATGTATAATCAAGAGTAACATAATAATACACATTAAACTGAAGTTTTGAGATGCAAAAATTTAAAAAATCTTCATTGAAAGCGCATTTGATTCAGTTAAAAACATATCTAACAGCTATTCAATGAATTTCCCCCCTGAAATGGTTGTAAGGTTATGTGCATAGATAAAGCATTGACACAAATAGATAAATTATTTACATAAATAAAACGTTCTTTAAAATTGTTAATAATTAATTTTTATAACATGTATAAACATATAAATTTATTTTTTAACCCTTAATATGTTCATACATTATGTTATAATAATAAGAATAAATTCCTATTGAGGCCGCAACAGCTAGTCGATCTTGGTTGCGAACTCGTGGCCAGGGTTGTTGAGTTGCGGGTTGGAAATCCAACGCCCCCGGAGATCGACCGTATAGAAGGGCTGATGCACTTTAAATACACTCAAGAGCCAAAACATTATGACCACCACTACATTTTGCAATGAACTCGCCTGGATGACGTGGAAGGCACGTGATCAGGTGGTAGTGATATTTAACTGCTGCTGGAGAGTCTGAAGAATCATTATTACACTTAGCGGACACTGTTTCTTCTTCTTTCACTTCTTCTTCACTTCAGCGGACACTGTTAGATATGGGGCTACACAGCAAACGTCCCACTCGTGTGCTTTTGCTGACCAAGCGTCATTGTCAACTGCGCATGCGCTGGGCATGGGAACATCGCGACTGGTCCATGGATCATTGGGAGAGAGTTGCCTCGCCAGATGCATCACGATTTGTCATTCATCACGCCGAGGGCCGTTTCAGCATACGCCGTCTTCCAGGTGAACAGTTACTCCCTCATTGCACAGTAGGTCATACACAGGCCGGTGGTGGCAGTATTATGCATTGGGGTCGTCCTCTTGAGCGTCTCTGGGACCTGTGGCTGTGGTAGAGCAGACCATGAATGCTACAGGATATCTGAACATCATTGCGGAGCAGTTGCACTCTTACATGGCCTATGTTTTTCCAGCTGGAAATGGAATGTTCCAACACGACAATGCACCATGTCCCAAGGCTAAAATTGTGTTGGAGTGGTTCCAGGAATATGATGCTGAATTCCAGTTAATGCCCTGGCCTCCTAACTCACCGGATCTCAATCCTATAGAACACATTTGGAAAGTCATGGGACGGCAGCTCAGAGTTCAAAGACCACCAATTCACAATATCTCGGATTTGCGTGACCGTTGCTTAAACATCTAGTACAATCTGTCTCCCCCCGTTCATCTACCAAGGACTTTTGGCAACCATTCCAAGGCGGGTTGAAGCTGTGTTGCACGCCAAAGGTGGGCCAACTGGTTATTGACAGGTGGTCATAATGTTTTGGCTCTTGAGTGTATGTCAAGGCTCAGTATCCCCTCATTGGTATGGTGCGAAAAATTGGAGAGTAAAATACCAGGTCATATATCCACCTCGGAGCTTGACCAAAACTCAGAATTATAAGTTAAATCATCAATAGCAATCGTATTGTTTTCTCTAACCTGTGAAAATATAATTTAAATCTAGGATTATATTTTTTACTAAATTAAATTTATTTAATGTAGTTATGTGCATACAATCCTTTAAAAACACTATATTTTTTTTAAATTTAGATATTGTCTTTTTTTTTAAATTCTAGAGGTAGTATATACTTATTTTGTAAATATTGTAAGTAAAACAATTACAGGAAATTTGACACAATCATGCTACAGATATAGTTTGACTAACATGATAGTAAATATCCAACAACTCTGATAAAAAAGTTTTCTTTTTACAATAATCCTATTTTTATTCAAAGATTCTATTTTAAATAGACAAAAATATCTGAATATAACTGATATTTTACAACCCTTGTATAACCATACAGTTAGCAAAGGTAACAGAATTTTAATTTTAAACTTACAAATTTAAATTTTTCGTTTTTAAACATCACAAGCAAAATCATCGTGTGATAACTAAATAAATTGTATTTCACACAAAAAAAGTTGGTTTTTCGTTGTTTTTAAAATTATAAATAAGCTTAACTAGTTTTTTATAATTATGGTAAGTATGAGAACTAGTTAAAATTTCGTAATGCATTGTACACAATAGTATATATTATATATATAAATGATTTATCTTTTTTTTAAGAGTTTTGACTTTATTAACTGTGAAGTACAACTGCTTTTTAATAATTACTTATTGTTATTCGCTTATTTATTTATTTTTTTACTTTAAGTGATGATAATATATAAATAAGGCTTGAACATTTTAGTTAAATTTATATCTATAATTGCATGAAGTACAGATTGTTTCTTCGGTGGAAAGATATTTATTTAGTTTCTATTAGTTTTTTTTTTATAAAAAATATATACTTTTATTTAAAGTTATCGATGCCGAAGAAAGTAGCATTGAACTATAGCAAAAGCAAGAAGCTACGAATGTGTTGATTAAAAGTAAACCTTATTATAAAAAATATCTCATTTTTAAATCTTCGGTTTAAATAAAAACGAAATAAAAAGAAAATATAATTTTCTTTGAAAAACTCCTCCTCGACTAACGATTAATATCCTTGTAATTACGGAACTTATTAAAATATGCGAACGTAAGTTATTTTTTACTCACTTGGAGATGTTTTATGAGATTTCTTGAGTCATGAGTTTTTTTTTCTTTAAGAAGAAAACATATTTTATTTAGTTTCTTATTTTAATTTAGGAAAATTTTTCTTTTATGCTAGAGATCAATAGAATATTGTTAAGAATACGTAGTCTTGTTCAAAATCATTTCTCCCAAAGAAATAAGTGAATATAATACCTTGTAAAATTAGTAAATAAAAATATGGGATGTGTATTTTTAAAACTACGATAAATAATATATATTTATATATTAACATTTGAGAAAATAAATAATCATAATTTTACTTTTTTGAAATTTTAAGCATTTAATGAGTGAATAAAAATGTTTACAAGCATTTCAAATTAAAATACCTGTGCATTGAAATATTTTCTACAAATTAGTAAGATACTCTAATATATTGTGAATTTTCTATACCATCTAAACATCTTTATATTCATAAATAAATAACACAGACTTTAATATTCAATTGAAGGTAAATTTTAATGGTAACTCCCAGATCATCAACGTCCTAGAAAGTCATTGTGCTTGAATAAAATTCAATGAGTGATTTATTGTGGAATTGGCTTGAAATATCCTTCAATATCCAGGATCTTTATTGTTTCTTAGATATTTGATAACCTTTCGAGGGTATTTTAAAATAGATTCCTAATGTACTTGATGTTTTTACTAAGTTGTTGTCAACAAGATAGCTGGCATACCATCATAAAATCGAATATGGGAAATGAAATGAGCATCATTATTGCTAAATGTTGCCTCATCAATTTTATTGAAAAAATATATCCTCCACATTTTTCAGTCAGATGATGTATACACTCATTACATCACCAATATAACAATATCATTCGAATCTCATTTTTGAACAACAATTATTTAATAAAATTAAACATAGTTTCTACAATCTCAGTTTTCAGGGACAGGGTAGCCTAGTGTTCAAGGTCACGCTCTTATGTTCGACAGGCATCAGGCATATCATGATGTCGAGCCCTAATGCCAATGAAGGCCCGAAGGGTAGAGAGGCTGATGCACGTTAAATCTGCCGAGGTACATAATACTCCCATTGAAGGAATGTGGAAATTCGGAGAGGGGTTAGCCACACACACAATTCAGGTGTCGGTACCATGGTTCAAATTGCGAGATCTGCCATCAATAGTCATTGTGTTGCTTTATATAACGATGTTAATAGACACTCCCTCCCTCACATCTTAGTTTCAGGTGACAAAAAAATCCCTTCACCAAAAGAAGGCTACTCTTACATCAAGCTATTTGGTGTGATACTTTGTAAGATGCAAGTTTAATCCTTTTTTTTCACAAACATACTTTTTTTAAGAAAATAATTTTTAACTTCTTTTTAATTTAAAGAGCTATTAATGTATTCATTGTGAAGCGTTTCTAAACGTCTTTTTTTAAGTTTTTTAAGTAATCGATTACTCTTCTTATAAAAACAGCCAAAATCTTTATAACAACTCGCTTGCAACATTACCAATAGCGTCTCTCATTGTCCTAATACTTCGTTGATGAAACATTTGCATGTGGATGGAATTAATAAACTGTGTATCGCAGTGCTTCTCAAACTTTCAATATTCGCGATCCAATATTCAATCATAATTTTCCTCGCACTCCAACCCCCACCATACAACAAAAATGTATTGCATTCAGTTATACTATAATGTGAAGCTAAAGCTACAACATGACTTCAACATCTTAAGTACCACCGGCGCATATAAACGTCTCACTCAGCCAAAACATTAATTTTCTCGACGTATATATACGTCTTTCCAAAATATTATCTAATATACGCACTTCTATCCATAACATAATTTTGAAGGCTTTGTAATGCAATAAAAGGACCTTGGCTGTGTTTGCGAAAGATTTACTTATTTCAGAGAATCTAATTCCTATTATAATTCTTTACTCCTTTTCTCTCTCCCCCCGCCGTACATCCCATACACGCCCCTGCGTGAAAACGATGGTATTGAGGAGCGAATTGCGTAACATTTAATTGACAGTTAAGGGATTTAATTATAAACCGTACAAATTATCAAGATGTGCTAATACAAATCCATAAGGTCACTGGTAATTATCTGTTAAATTAATTATCAAATACAATGTACTGACACATTTATAAGTGTATTATATCAGTGTAACGTGTATTTTATTTTTTAATATGTCAGAATGAATTTTGATCGTTTCTTATAGTAAATTAATTTTTTTAAAATAATCTTTTGCTTTTGACTTCTCAATATGCTCGCATCCCCCCTTGCAGAGTTATCACGTTTCCCCAGGTTTGAAACGTGATACCCCACAGTTTGAAAAAAACTGGTGTATCGCAGTATTGGTTTTTTATGTTTTATTTAAATCCCTTTCCTAATTACAGTTTACCAGTTAAAATTAACTATTCTCAATCAATGTATTTTTTTTAGAATTGAAATTGTTTATTAGAAACATAACAAGGAATATGAATTGGCTTGATGAACTTTTAAAACTTATTATTATACATTTTCTAACTGAGAAAACCTTCTTTGAAACGTTTAGTAATTCAAGTGCTGTTGATAAAGTTCATTCATCAAATATGATCCAAATAGTAATAATAATGTCATTATGACAATTTTAAAGCAATTAATAACGAAATAAGAAATATTCATGATATCAATTTCAAGTTTGTAATGTACGGAACTGCTAAAATATTTTCATATTTTTAAGTTTTTTTTTTATGCAGAATGACAAATTTTCTTTCCTTCCTTTGCTCGTGTTTTGTGGAGGTTTATCAAAGTAATTTCACCTACCATATATTTTAACATCATTTCACATGATTTTTTACTCCTAACGTATGATTTAATGCACCCACTTTTATCTGAGATTATTAATATGTAAAAGTAATTTGTGCAATTCAAGTTTATATTGTGAACAAGGAATCATTAATAAATTTCTACTTAAAATAAGACTAAAAGAAATCGAAGGAAGACCAATCTGAAACTGCGTTTAAACATGAATCCTGAAATCCCATTAACTATAACTTATATAATTTTCCATACCTTTTAACTTTTTAAATTATTGATGCTCCTGCTTAAAAAATAATTTATGTTTTTCTTGCAAAATAAAAATTAATAACACAGTTCGAATAAAAATAAGCAGCCTTAGTTTAGTTTGTGTTTTGTTAGAGCTTTTATATAACTGAAGTCTGAACAATTTGCAATTAATATTAAAATCGGACAAAATTTTTGAAATTAAAAAATCAAAAAACATTAATATAAAAATAGAAATTTTTATAGACATTCCATACGTATCATATTTTTCTTTTATTAATTAGTTTTGGTAATTAATATTATTTATTTGAATTATACAGTATGAGATAAAGAAATATGCTTGAAAAATAATTAAAAAGAGTTGCCTGGCACATAACTATGTTGGGAATTTTTTTTATTACAATGCATTACTATTAGCACCTGAAACTACAGCGTGTGTGTAACATATACAGTTAATTTAACCGAAACATCCAAGTCACATTAATCATATATGTTATTTAATTATTTTCTAGAAGATAACTGAGACACACATAGTTTTACCGGATCAATGGTCACTTAGGAATTTTATTGTACACATACATTTCTACATAAAACAAATACTAATAAAACATTTCCGTGTTAGAAATTTTTTTTAATTTACTTAACTTATTGCTGGTCACATATGATGAGTAATTATCTGTATTTAAATGAGACCGCATAAATACCAATTACTATTTATTTAATTAAATATGCAGTTCCTCTAATAAAACAGACTAATCTTTATTATTCGCTCTAGTTGATTTGATAATGGAAACTCTCATCTAACTCATTAAGGTTCACTCTATTAAAACTAATTACTATTAAGAAATAATCGAAAATTTTCAGGAAATTAGGAAAAGCTATACTGATGAATTGTTAATGGAATTAACCGAAGTCATTTTTAATGTATCCATATTTCTAAGGAAACTCTCACGTGAATTGGACAAGAGAGCAAATTAAAATTAATTCTTTATCGCTTTGCAATTAATTTCTACTTCTCTGATCGAGAGAGAATGGAGAACTCCGATTTGATTAAGTAAAAGAGAGTCACGCGTGATCAATTAGAATACTTTCATTCGTAATGTTATCCAATACCTTTTACTCGAGACAGGTGAATCCGCTTAAAGCTCTCTCTAATTATAGACGTGCCAAATAAATTAAATCTAACACGCGTTTGAATCATCCATCATTATAGTTAAAGTACTCAAACTAGGGCTATTAATTAATCTTTTAAAATCTGTTTTAGTCTTATTGAGAAATTCCCTTAATTGAGTACTTCTTTCAGTATACTGTAGGGATATGAAAATTGGATATGATATATGTTTCACGTTACTTTATAGAAAAGAATAATTTTTCTCATTGTTTCATGGGAAACCTTTTAGTGTTCTACTAATATAATCATTTCATCTATAACAAAAGATGGACTGAGAGTACTTGACTCATTTAAAATGTTATATAAAAGCAATTAAAAGGCTTGCGATATTTTGTTCTGGACCTAAATTCTTCTCATGATGAAAAAAAAATATATGGAAGCGTTTTGAATAAAGAGAAAAAGAAAAGTTTTTTTTTAAATTTTTTTATAGAGTATGCTATTTGGCTTTGAATTTGTTTAAAACTAGCTGGTATACCCTTTCTCGCACGGGTGAATTAAAAAATTAAACAATACAGATTGAAGGATAAAGAAGTTTTTAATGAGATAATTTACGTGAATGGCAAATTAAACAAAAAAAACCCTTTTTGCACATCTCAGCTGACAAAAAAGCCATATTTGTTAAATTTTGAGTATAAAGATCTAATAGCTGAGATAAAAAGATTTTTTTTTATTTATAAAGCACCGTAACTCTCTTGTGGGTCGATTTTTGAAAACACTTTTCTAAACTAATCTCTGCTCAGCAAAAGTAACACATTGTTACAAATTTTGTGTAATGAACACTTAAAATAGTGTAAATAATTTATATCTGGATATGCAATACTATACAACTATATCACTTTCTGTTGTATTTATTTTATGTCAAAATTTTAATGTTCGCAAAAACTTCGTTCTTTACATTAATGGAGATTCAATGGAAATATAGCAAAATGTTGGTGATAGAACCAAGTTGGCATTATTTTTGGAAAAAACGTTGGCAACTTGGAGATTGATTGAATGGTGCAGAAGTTGTTTTTCTGTAGCGATACGTGGTGAGGAGCTGCAACAAAGAAGATAGCACAAAAATCTTCTCCAGAAAAAACTACATAGTGATCGGTTTAACGATTTTGGAGTGTGAAGCGATTTCATATACACAAACATCCATTTAACATCCATTTTTAAGTGTAGTATGTTGGAATGCTAAATAAGTGTATACATAATCAACTATTAAAACAGTTTTTTATGTAAACACTTAGGGCTGTGGGTAGCCTAGTAGTTTGAGCATCGGACTCCAGACCTGAGAACCTAGGTTCCTGCAGGGGGCTGGAGAATATTTCTCTCCCCTTCAGTTCCATGCCAAAATTGTGGAGGTGGAGATAGGTGGTGTCGCCATCTATCGTTAAGAAGTCCAACCTGTGTCTCACAGGCAATGGCAACTTTCATTCCTTCCCTGCGGGAAGGACACGACATCAACATGTAAACACTTATTTTGCATACTGTGGAGTGACATGTGGAACAGGGTCCTCGCCCCTCCCTCTGGAAACTGTGCTTTAAATATAATATTTAATGCACAGGCTAATGGTTCCACACACATTAGTTTTTTTTTTTTAAATGAAGAGGTAGTTTTAAATATTAAAAAAAATAATGGACACTTTTATCAATTCCATTTGTTATGCTTTACGTTTATTTTATCAATGCGCATATGAGTGCTAGCAGTTTTTGATTCAGACAAGTGTGCATTAATTCTTAAAACTGCAATCAAAAACTCAATTTCTTTTTTTAAAGTGAATGATGTGCTGGTACCCTTAAAAATTTAAAAATGTAGGCATTAATAATGCAAGATAAGTGTATACATAATCAACTATTACAACAGTTTTTTATGTAAACACTTATTTTGCATACTGTGGAGTGACACGTGAAACAGGGTCCTCGCCCCTCACTCTGGAAACTGTGCTTTAAATATAATATTTAATGCACAGGCTAATGGTTCCACACACATGAGTTTTTTGTAAAGGTAGTTTTAAATGTTACAAAAATAAAACAAATGGATACTTTTATTATCAATTTCATTTATCATGTTCTTTTAATGTACTTTAAAATGTTAAAAAAGGCGTATTCAGTTAAATAAGCATAATTTCCATAAAAAGAATAATAGCAATGTTCATCAATTATATACTTCATTATTAATTGCCAGTCTATTTCCTGAGCTTTATAATGATACTTCACGCATTCTCTAAAGTTACAAAAGTAATTTTAATTTAAAAATATTTTTTCCTTTGTTTTACTGTGAACGAAAGTTCATTTAAAAAAGAGAATTTAAATGGCATATAAAAGAAGAAATCGCACCCAGCCCTGGACCTGCTGATATTGAAGAGTTATACTCTTGGTAAAAGCCCGTGCAACGCCGGGCCATGCCAGCTAGTCCATTTATATATATATATATATATATATATATATATATATATACGAGATCTCTTCAAATAGTATCCGACCTTAAATTTCTTAGAACATAGAAGAGATTCTAGAAGGACAACACTGAACGTAGTGGGAGGTGGCAGCTTAATGCGCATGCCTAAAATATTACCCTTCGTACCAGTGTACCAGTCGTTTCCTGCAGTGAATTGAATGGAGTGTTGTTATATGAGTAGGTTCGATTTTTATTTTCTTCAAGTGACTGTACGACTTGAATAATGATACTACATATCATTGTTTGTCAAAAATTTGGTGCTTTTCTAAGTGAAACAATTCTTAAGATTCAGCAAGTGTTTGAAGATGATGTTACGGAGATCACACGAATTAAGGTGGATGATGATGAGAAATGCCCAGAGGAACCGAGCTCACCCGAAGAGGGTTTAGAGCTACAACCACAAGGCGGAGTGGAGCAAGGTGGATGATGATGAATGCCCAGAGGAACCGAGCTCACCCGAAGAGGGTTTAGAGCTACAACCGATCCCTCGGGAAACAACCACCCTCACATCCAGATTTTATTGCAAAAAAAAAAAATCAAAGTTTACATTTTAAACAATTCCAACTTTTTTACAAATACAAAAGAAATAGTAAAAATATACAAAAGAAATGCACCATAAGACAAAAAAAAAGACAGAAAACAGGAAGCATAAATAATTACATTAAAAAAAATAGTTTCTTTGGAATCAAATTTCCAGTTGATGACACACCACTTCCTGTTGATATTTTCCCGCCATTTGGTTCTTCAGTTTTCAGAAAAAGGAAATGATTCATCAAAAGGAGGATTACTTTTTTTTTCTTTCAGATCTCCTCCCCCATTTTTTTTTTTTTTTAAAGAAACATATAAGAAGATAGCAGCAGTTAAAAATAAATAAATAAAGAGAGAAAGGGGGGAGATAGATTATTGGATTTTATTGGAGATATCATTTTTTGCTACAAAAATTAATAAAATAAAATAAAAATAAAAAAAAACAGGAAATTAACCTGAAAGTATACTAATATTGTAAACTAAGAGTTAAACCAGGAAGCTGCAAAAAATTGTGAAATATAAATAGGGTTTAGAGATAAAAAGAGAAAAAAAAAGAGGGTGAGAAAAGAAAAAAAAAGACAGGAAACGTTTGTGGAAGAGGAGGGGAAAAAAACAGCTTGTGTGTGACCACAAAAGAGTACCGACCAAACCCCTAAGGAATCTGATCAGTTTAACCGATTCAAAAGAAGCCACACATTGATAGAGAGTTACCAGCTGTTGTTGATAAGGTGGAAAATCTGATATTGAAATAGCGCCGATTATCCATTCGAGAAACTTCTAAAATGTTAAGATCAGTGCACGTTCTCCAGAAGTAGTTTTGCGTGATCATGTGCAGAGTGAATGCAAAATTTTTCCCGATGTTTCTGCTGGTAGAACAGAAAGAATCTGCCTTGCTGGTGCACAAGACTTACTCAATAATATCAATGCTCAACCTGTCTTACTGTGACTTCTATTTGTTCCCGACAATTCTTAAGATTCTGCAAGTGTTTGAGGATGGTGCTATGGGGATCGCACGGTTTAGGGAGGAGTTTAACCAATTCAAAAGAAGCCACACATTGATACAGGGCTACCAGCTATTGTTGATAACATGGAAAATCCAATAATGAAATAGCTTGGATTATTCATTTTAGAAACTACTTAAAACGGTTGAAATAAGTACACATTCTCCAAAAGCAATTTTGCATGACCATGCACAGAGTGACTATGAAATTTGTTTCGAAGCTTCTGCCGGTACAACAGAAAGACTCGGCCTTGCTGTTGCACAAGACTTACTGGAGACTATCAATGCTCAACCTGTCTTATTGTGACTTCTAGCTGTTCCCGAAAATGAAAAATAGTATTGAAAGAATCCCATTTTCAGATTAGAGATGAGATAATGCAAAACGCGATGACGGAGTTGAACACCATTCCAAAAGAAGACTATTCAAGAAGTATTTTTGGCAGGGAAAAGAATTCCGGGCTAAGTGTGCGAAAGCGCAAGGGGCCTACATTGAATTTCGTTAAGATTTTATACCTACAAACAAAGTAAGATATTTTTCTGGCAAAAATTCAGACACTTTTCAACAGACCTTATACATATGCATTATTTAGGATCGAAGAAATTTTCTTTTGAATTTAAAAACCTACATATCCGTAAAAGATGTTCTCAAGCATCAAGAAAGAAGAGGGGGGGGGGAATAATACATTAATTTTTATGTTAAGTACTGCCATAAAGGGAGTAAAAAATATATAAATGAGATATTTTATATTCAAACATCAAAGTTGCTTTTGTTAAAAAACGAAAGACGTTTTAGTACTTTTTAACATTTATATTTTATTTTTTTACATAATTGCAAGAAAACACACACATCACGTACATTTAACAGCTGCTTTAGTTTTGAATTTTAAAAACAACTAACCCTACCGACGAAATTATAGTGCACGGTAAAGCGAAAGACGGGAAAACCTGAGGTCGGACTAATTCGACGGTCCTGAGATTAGATCTGAAATTATGAAATGTGTTGCTGTATACATTGTATTATTCACTACTAAGCACTCACTTGTCAATTATCCACACTTTTAGTTACATATATTGAAGAAGAATAATTTTATTTTAATTTAAAAATTATTTAATCAAAATGAAGTAATTTTCCATTTTTTCGGAAATTCCACCTCTTTGTGGCATTATTAGATTTCGAAACTATTTTTTTTATAAAAAATATTTTTCTCCCTATAATCTCCATACGGTAGAACATCTTTTCAGCATAGGTATATTTCGATTAATATTAATTTTTTTCTCCGTAATATGCATATTTTTTTCTAAAAACTTAAGATTTTTAATATAAAATCAAAAATATTAGATATCACTTCAAAACAAAATCCTTCTTCATAATACAACCGAAGTATCGTAAGCAGTATTGGAAAAAAAGATATTTCCATATCTCAAAACAGCACTTTGGATTGACATCGCAAATATTTATAAACTGGAAGCGTTTTGGATAGATAGAAAAAAATCGCAAGCAAAGCACGTCCGAAGAAAATGTTGCTCGAATCTGACATATATTTGCTTCCACTTCAAAGCTATCAAATAGAAATCCATCGCGACAAACAGATATTCCACGTAAGACTATATGTACGTTTTGTTCGGAATAAAGGACTGAATTTTCAAGAATACTACGCGCAACTATTGAAAGCTTGATATACCGATGACAAGATTCTGTTGTAGATAAGTTTAAATGTTTAGATGTAAATATCGATTTCTTGGGATGCATTGTCTTTACCGATGATGGAATTCCTTATATGCTTGGAAAGGTTAATAAACATTATATGAAAATACGGAATGTTAAAAATCTTCATTATATAGATGAATCTACCCACACACATGACCGTCATTCTACAATTAGTATTTGTTGTTGCTTAATATTTGGCCTTGTTATGTATTTCTAAATTTGTCATTTGCATCCAAACGATCTTCGGTTGCACATAATGAAGCTTTTCTTTACAATAGTATGAAATTTTGTGTACAAAAACTTACTTGACTCTTGTTCTGTTGTTCTGAATACCTCATTCTAAGAAATTAAGTCGACCTGATTTCTCGCATAAGGGTTGTATGAAGATCTAAGTTTAGACCTTCTTTCTTATCCCTGAACATCGAGGAATTTAAAAGACGAATCACTAGAGAAATTCGTTATATCTTTCAATAAATGCTAGCATATACATCTTGGAAGTTGAGTGCCTTTTGAATGTGCTTCGAGTATCTTCTTGAAAATAGAAAGGAGGAAACTGTTACACATATAAATGGAGTGTATCACTATAAATACTCTGTGTCTGTCTTCTTCAATAAAATATAAATGCATATGTATATGTGTGTACACTGAGGTTTCAAAAACTATGGAGCTTCTCCTAATATCATGTGACACCACATTTTTCCCTTGAAGTGTAACTATTTTAAGTAGTATTGACCTAAAATCGTTCAAAGTCTCGTGAAGAAAAACTAAGCAATGATGTTTTAAAAATTGGCAATTATTTCGAAGTATTTTTCAATTATATGCCGGATATTGTGCACTTCTATAAAGTGACTTTTTAATTATCTCCATTATATGTCTGACACAGTTCATGCTTGGCATATAATTGAATAAATGGTTCACTGGTCAGTTCCAAATTTATCCTCAAACTAATAAACAATCAATTTCGCTCGGTGATACGGTGGGATATTATCCTGAAAAATTTCAATTTTATTTGGGTCTATGATCAGCTGCAACAATCTCCAAGTGGCTGACCTAAATAATTTCCAGGAAATGTTTGTTACACTATGATGTGAGAATCCGATCCATACCATGTAAGAAATGCATACATCACTAAACAGCTATCTACAGCTTGTAAAGAGTCTTATTGGCAACTTGATTCCATAGTGTCGAGGAATTTATGCCACATTCTTATCAAATGGACTGTTAATTCATCAGACCAATCAACGTTTTACTAGTCACTTTGAATGTAATCGTTATGTTTTCGAGCTCAACAACGGCGTTGAAGCCAATATCTTGCTGATTGCCAAAACACTCGAGTTTTGTCTGTGGTATAATACTTTATTCATACCTTTGAAGACATGCCTCTCACACGTCTCACATTGATTCCTGCTGTTATTTGACTCAGTGTTACTTGTCTGATAACATTCTATGGAGGTGTCATTAGCATTACCCCTTGGGAAAAGTAATATCTAAAATTATATATTTAGAAACAGTTAAATTTTTGGATCCAATTTATGTTTTCTAACAATTACGAAGATTAGTAGCATATAGGGAGAAATAGGTCCAAGTGTTGGATGAAATCAATCAACTCTGATGCGGATCTCTCCTGGATGGATGCAGAAGGAACCGATGGCTGATAGAATCCATCTCGTTACACCACTGTCCGTAATGACAGGTGGATTGTGCCATGACAGTGATAAATCCGGCATCCACATCCCGAAACATAGCACAATAGATTCAAACTGTTACACATCATTTGATGCCCACTCGTACAATTCGACGCCATTTTCAGAAGAGTGGAATGTCCGCAAGGACTCAGTCTGGTATGCATCATGGTCGATTTCTCGAACATTGGAGGGTAAGTAGTGGGACTTCAGTACTCTCCAATATATTTTCGTCGTGCGTTCATAATGAGAGAAGCAAGGATCTGCTGCTTGCTACCTAATGCCCAAGAAATTGACCATTATAATTGCACAGGCTTGATGGTTTGGACAGGCATTACTTTGGATGGCCGCACACACCAGTTAGTCTCTGCAAGAATCACTGTGGCTGTTGTGAGGTATATAGATTGGAGCCCTATGTTAGCCTTTTCATGGGTAAAGTTTGCCTTGATATTATACTAAGGGCACATATTATTTAGTGGCAACGTGAAGCACATGGAACTCATCTGGTTGAGAAATTTCAGGAGAGTGAGAATATTCACCGAATGGATTGGTCAGTTAGATCTCCAGACTTCAACCGTATAGAGCATGCCTAGGACTTTCTAGTTAGGGCATTTGAAACTTGCAGCACACCTCCGAGAACCATTCAAGGCCTGAAATGAGAGTTTCTGAAAGAGGGAGAACTCTTAAATTACTTCCTTTTTATTATAAAATTATCTGTTTACCTGAAAGAGGAGATCAAACCACATATTCACCAATTCTTAAGCTGCGGTTTCATACCTTCTGACCTCGATGAGTGTTACTCACGATCAAGCTTGTGTATTTTAACTGTTAAGTAGTTTTTTTTTTGAAGTACCTTAGTCCTATACATACCAAATTTCGTTAAATTCTGTTCAGTATTTCTAGAGATAATCGACAAAATGAAATAAATTTTCCTAATTTTGAATAAAAGTATGTATTCTCTTCGAGAATTTGTACTAATCATTAAGGGAAATCTTTGTATTCGTCTATTGGTACTAGAATTTTTTTTTCTGTAAGGGAACCGTGACATGTTCAAAATAGAACTAAATTTAAACTGAGGTGAATTGAGTTCGTTTAGAAAAATAGATATGCTGATGTTAGATTGAATAAGAGTTGAAAAATTTGTGGTTCGAATCCAAGGAAATGACCTTTTATCTGTTTCACTAGATAAGCATCTTTAATAATAATCATTATTATGGAATAAAACTGACTCGCTCCCATTAGTTATAGAAAAAAATTTGTATGAATTGGAAATGATAAGAATAAAAATTGTTGATGATTTTTAGAGAAACCTCTTCCTTCAGTTAATCCTTACATCAACGTGAAAGAAGGGATTCACACACACACACACTACAATATAATTAAATATATATTTAAAAATTCTAAGTTTTATGATATAAAAGAACAGTTACTAATTTCTAAATAATGGTCCTTTTCATTATATTTTCCACTATCGTTATCAGCGATTACTTTCAAAACCAATATACAGCTAATTCTAATTGATATACTCTTAAACAAAAAGATGGGGAAAAGTTTTATTTTATATTTGAAATGATAATTAATATATGAATGAGACACATTACTTGATAATCTTAACCAGAGATACATATACAACATGCAGAACTTTAAATTCTTTATCAGGTCCATGAAGAAATATTATCGTTGATTGCAGTAATACCCTATTTTAAATTGAGATGAAGTAATTTACCTTTCTAATTAAGGTGTCTTTAGAGCTCAAGAGATTATTCTCAGGCAGTTTCCTTGAAAAAATCTTCAGTTTAAGGAAAACTTTCATAATAGAAATGAGATATTGATTGAAAATACTTTTGTGAAAGTTCATGCATAAAAAAAAACTACACATTTTAATTAAATTTTTAAAAAGAAATTATGAAGATGTGAAAGGAACATTTTTATTAACTAATGGTATATAACGTGTACCTAAATCTAAGCGTATAAATCTTTGAGAAAATGAATTTTCCGTTATGTGAAATTCTTTACATTACATTTCATTAGCGTGCAATGGAATATTTCGCCTTTCGTTAAGTGGTATAATTTTTCAAAATTCTTGAAAAAGAGGGGGGGGGGTTGTCGATTATTATAAAGATGTCGATGATTCACAAATAAGATGTGTTTCTTGTAAATAGCAATTACTCAAAATATTAACATTGGGGAAAAGGTTATTTTTTGTAACTTTACCTCAGTAATCACATTTTATAAGAAAATAACAGTAAATAAAATTAAAGAAAAACAATTAATTGATAAAATTAGATAGCTATATTAGTAAATATATCAAAAAATAAAAATGTAAATTTGTAAAATCCTTTTGGTTTAAATTAAAAAGATTAATTTATAATCCAAACATTGAATAAAACCGTTAAAACGATAATTTTTTTAATTAAATAATAATTTCCATCACCCTACGCCTTTTTAGGCATGAAAATCAAAGAAATGAAATGGATTCGTTTTCAAAATGTATGCCTGTTTTATATGTAGAGACAAAAATTCAAATATTAAAAATTAAGGAAAATATGAAATTTTCTTACTCTTCTACTAGGATATTACTTGTACACTGCTGCCCCCACAGATTTCTAAACCAAAAAAGACCCAAGATATCACATCGGAATTTTTTTTGCAGATTACATATTGTACAAAGATCAAAAGATTGTAATAACAGCCTCTTGTGATGTGTGGATGATGAAAAAATCAGTAGTTAGTGGAGCCACCATTGTTGGATATAACCGCTACCACACACCTCATCATAGAATCAAAGAGGCTTTGGATGTATCCTTGGGGTACAGCAGTCCATACGGCTTCCACATATTTCCCAATTTGATCTGGTTTACCAGCGAGTGGTGTACCCAGGAAAAGTCATGGTGCAAGCATGCACTACACGTTTTCGACTGGCGATAGATTGAGAGAACAAGCAGACTTAATAAGTAATTCAAACTAATGTATAAAGAAGAAATCTTGAGCAATGCGTATCAGTTGTTTTCATGCATTATTTTGTTGTAATATGGCTGATAGCAAGAGCTGAATATATGGGAGGACCACAAGCTCCAACACCTCAGAGATGTAGCACTGGCTATTCAGTGTACGAACAATACGTAATAGAGGGGTGTAGCGGTGAAATCCAATACCACCCCTAAACCATCAAAACGGGTGCAGGACCAATGTGGTGATGCATACAGCAACTGTTCAGCAGCCTCTCACTAAGGTGTCTACAAACTTGAATCTGAACATCGTGATGTTGCAGGCAGAGACGAGATTCGTCAGGAAACGAAATGTCACTCCACTACATTGTCCGTCTCCAGCGTTCATTGCAGTTTCAAGTCAAGGGACACCTTGCAGACATTCCACTTTGGTGCAAAAAATTTCGAATTATTTTATTTTTGAGTTCATTTATAAATATTATTATCAAGTATATGTAAACGTATGTTTTAATGTTCTACAAACTATATATATTTACTCGACAATCTTATAACATAAAGATGAAAACTATGGAATACTCAAGATTGTTTTAAAAAAAACATCTATTTTCTTTGAAATCAGGACGAGGAAGCAAAAATACTTCCCGTTGAATATCCTCTTCTTTTTTTGTAAGGCACGTAAACATATATTCTTGTATTTGAAGATATAATTGTGGCAAAAAATGTTCACCTAAAGACATCATAACGTTCTTGGCGAGTGAAAAAAAATAAACTCTTTCCATTCCTTGAGTACCTATTATCCTTTGAGTAGTATTTAAATGATTTTTATTATGTTTCTCCGTAGAGTTTATCATTACTGAGCAATTAAATCTAATTTTTTTTTAGAATAAAAATACTAAAACTAAGACTGCATAACTATATGATTTTTTCAACCCCTTAGGTCATTTCAAACGCAATGAGCGCGTGTATCGCGATCTAAAGAAGATGTTAGTTTTACTCAAAAGTGTAAACAATAGAGTGACTAATAGAGGTTACAAATGCAATATTTCAGAGGAATCAGCACTTTGTTGTGAAATGGCGTAAGTTCCAGGTTAAAGGTGAGTGCTTCCAAAAGTGATTATTCCGATATTTTTGACAATAAAATAGGTGATAGTAACAACGAATAATTTTCTACTGTAATTTCATTGAGTGAGGATGAGTCAGGTAATTTGGATGATGCTCGAAAAAGATAAAATTGTCTTTTATTCCTTAGAATATCTTAACTAATTTCTAACCAAAACAATATGTGTATATATATATATATATATAAAAAATGGGTGTTTGTATATATGACCTCGCTTCACACACTCCAATACCGATCACCATGAACATTGGCATGTATATGTATTTTTTTGTGGAGAAGGTTTCTGTGCTATTCTCTTTATTTCAGCTCCCCACCAGGTGGCGCTACAGCATGTCAACTTCTGCACCAATCAATCAATCGCCAAGTTCCCAACATTGTTACCAAAAGTGATGCCAACTTGGCTCTCTCACCAACGTTTCGCTATGTTTCATTAAATCGCCTTTATAATGTAAGGAACGGCATTGCTTGCGAATATTACAATTTTAATATAAACTAAATACAATAGAAAAAGATAATGACGTATTACACATCCATATATAAATTATTTACACTATTTTAAGTGTTCATTACACAAAATTTGTAACAATGTGTTATTTTTGCTGATTAGATCAGCTTAGGAAAATGTTTTCAAAAATCGATCCACAAGAGTGTTACAGGGCATTATAAATAAAAAAAATCATTTTTTCTCAGCGAATAGACCTTCAGACTTAAGATTTAACAAATCTGTTTTTTTTTGTTCAGCTTAGATATGCAATTTTTTGTTGTTGTTGTTGTTTAATTTGCAATTCACGTTAAAAACTTCCTTATCATTCAATCTGTACAGTTTAATTTTTCAACTTACCTGTATGAAGAACGGGTATGCCAGCTAGTTATGTAAATATATATAAGTATCCTTAAGTAGAAGTATTTAATTAAGTAGAAGTATTTTATATATAAGTATCCATAAGTAGAAGTATTTAATTAAGTAGAAGTATTTATATATAAGTATCCTTAAGTAGAAGTATTTTATATATAAGTATCCATAAGTAAGTATTTTATTATTTTAGTACAAATTGTTTTGATTAACTAATTATTTGAAAACATTATTTTTATTGCGGCTGTGGATAACCTAGTGCTTAGAGCATCGGACGCCAGACTAAAAGGCCTGGATTCGATGCCCAATGTCAACAAATACCCTCCGAGTACACACGAAGTACGTGCTCGTTAAATCAGTGGGTCTGAAAGTCTTGTGGGTGGTTCTAGCAGCAACCACGGGTGTAGGGACTAGAGAATATTTCTCCCCTCCAGTTCTATGCCTAAATTGTGGAGGTGGGGATAGGTGGTGTCGACATCTATCGTGTATGAACCGAGCCAAATTGTACTGTCACTGCACAGTGCTCAAAGCTAAAAGCTAGCGACCGGCGTGCACCTAACCTCGTGCCACGATGAATTCATTGGGCCTCGATCTGACATCGTCAAACAGGTGACATTAAAAACAACAACAACACATTATTTCTCACAAATGATTTATTTTGATTATTTAATTAGGTTTAAATAATACCAACTGTACTGAACTCTTATGTTTTGGGGGGGGGGAGATTTGAAAAATGATGCCTCCCACAAGCTTTTTTTTTTAAAAAAAAAAGCGTGTTTTGGAAAAAGCGAAGAAAAAAAAAACCGATGCTGAGAGAAGATCCGAACGGTGAAAACGGAAGTGTCTTAGGGTTAAGTATTCTATCTACATAGTTCATAATCATGATAATGATTTTAAGGAATGAGAAGTATTTTTAATTTTAAAAGCACATGATAAACTTATATATCTTAAAAAATAATAACCATGCTAAAATTATTTAAATATGTTTCTGGGTGAAATTATTTTAACATTTACATGAATTTAAAAAATTATTATATGCAATGATTCACACAGGTAGACATTATTTATTACAGAAAATGAAAACAAATAGTCAAAACTATTGTATTATTTTTATTGAAATATATTAATAATTCATTGTCTGATTTCTGGATAAAATAATTTGATGTAACATATGAAATATCTTGAACATGCAAATCAGTAATACTCAAAATTCCATATATATTATTTTTAATGAATAATTTCTTACATAAACAGGACAATCAAGAAATCTGTTTAATCTTTTTACTAAACTATCTCAGTAAACTAGTAAGTTTACCATTACTTTTTGAAAAAATGTGTTTACTACTAAAGAAGAATGCATACAAAATTAGATTGTGTATTAATAGAAGAAAATTTCAAAATTACTCTAGTGTAAACACTTCTGAAAATATATATATGTGTTGAAAGTTTCATTGTTAATTAAATTAAAGAAGCTCAGCATATATATGGTGTTAAAAAAGCATTTTATCTATTTAAGAAACATACATTCTATAGTATATTTCCAGGAACACAGGTAAAGGATCTTCTTCTGTTCTGAAAATAATAATTCAAATGAGAAAATAAATCTTAAGACTAACTTATTTACAGTAACACTTATAATCCTTCAATGAAATTAGATACTCTTTTAAAACGAAGAGATTTCAATAAATTTAGTTTAGAATCAAAGAAATTGAAAACTAGTATTTCTAGTTAAAATCTTTCAAAATATTCAACTTGTTTACACCTTAATTCTTTATTTTAAATTAAAGCTATATTATAAATTCGTTAACATATATTTTTTATCTTGTCCTTTCCAAACTATAAATATCACAAGAGATCAATATTAATGA
Organism: Trichonephila clavata; assembly: GCA_019973975.1. NCBI lineage: Eukaryota > Metazoa > Arthropoda > Arachnida > Araneae > Nephilidae > Trichonephila > Trichonephila clavata. The sequence continues at coordinate 74,768 of BMAO01018695.1, read as the reverse complement.
AAGAAATAAAATATTTATAACTATTAGAATATCCATTTGGTATTATATTTCTAAAGCTGAAAGGATTACTGAAATATGTATCCAATGTTATTTAGAAGTTTACGAAGAGCATAGGAAGGAATAGTACAGAGAGATTTCTCTGTTCCTTTGAGTTTTAATTCTTTTTTCTATGCTTATCTGAAGGATTTGTTTTATAAGCTTAGAAGTAATAACTAGTGTGTTGCTCTAATGTTAATTAAACTTCTTTGCTTTTTAATTTCCTTGTGTTACTATATAATTACTAGGAAATTCTAAAAAGTTATATTTTTAACAAGGTTTGTAAATAATAATTAAAAAATGCAAAAAATTAATAGGAAAATCTTGTATTTGATTTTCTCAAGTTTCACAAATAATAAGATGCTCCTAAATACTAACTACAGATGCTTATCAAAATATTGGAAATACCTTAGGTTTATAAAGAATCATTTATTGGTATTGTGTAGGACAACCTTCGGCATATAATAAAGCTTAGAAGCGATTCATACAAGTACTGAATAGTGTATAGAGATATATTGTATCATTCTACATAGACATATTGTAAAAGTTCTGTAAGAAATGCTGGTTGGGAAATCGATTGTGTATTGAATCTTCTAAAAATAGACCATAATGGTTCATTTACAATGATGTCTAGTGACTGTGTGGACCAAGGTATATGTTTAACTTCTTCCCCGTTTTTTTTCAAATCATGATTGAACAAGTCCCACTACATGGATAGGTGCATTATCATCCTGAAAAATTCCATCTCCTGCAGGAAACAAAGTTTGCATCTTAAGATGGACTGGTCAGCTAAAATTTCTCTATATTATTCCCCAGAGAATTTTCTTTTGAGGGTTAATTGCTCCAGCAGAAAACCACTACATGGCTGCCTATATCATGGCAAATCCCCCTCTATGCTTGGCAGATGGAAGGAGACGACCACTACCATACACTTGTGCTGGTGTTCTATAAACGTGTACCTGTCATGTAGTTGGAAAAAAATATGAAAAACGGTATTCGTCAAACCATATTACTTTCTTTTACTAATCAATCAATCAGGTTTTATAAGAGTGACACCCCTGTAGATGTCATTTGGCATCAACGTATGTGATAAAAGGCTTGTAAATTGCTCTGTCATAAATATTCTGTTTTTATGAAGGTGCCATCTAACAGTAATCATTGACGCTGGAGTATCCAGATGCTGATTAAGCTCTGAGGTCACTTTTGTAAAAATTGTTCCCTTTTCAGTCATTACAATCCGTTTCAATACCAGTCGAGTTTTTTTCACTGAGCTTCTCTTTCTGTCCTTCATTTTGCTCTGCCGAGCTTGTCTTTCTGAGTTGTGTGAAAGCTACCATCATTTTAGACACAGTACTTCTAGAAACACTTAAGAGTTGGGATGTTACAGACACACTTGCTCCAGCTAGACGAGCTCTTACAATTTGGCATCTTTGAAAATCTGAAAGGTCCTGCATTTTACACTTTAAAAAAAAACCCCAAACATTAAGAACTACAATAAAGTTACTACACACTACTAAAATATATACATTTCTATTAATAAAAAACTGCTAGCTATTATTATATCTTAAAGCTTACGAAACTCATTCAATAATGTCACTTTTATTGACAGGTGTTTCCGTTATTTTGATAACGACCTGTATCTTAGAATAGGTTTTATAATAAATTTTTGTCGATCATTCTCATTAAAGTTGTATTTTGCTAACGTCATAATTACGCAGTAATATCAATGAAACACACTACTGCAGTAACTTTATTACATTCATTCTTTAAATGAAGGTAGACCGATCAAAGCGAGGATGAAACTTGTCCAATAATTTATTTAACAGAAAGACATCAAGCGTCATTGTTTTCTGAGGAGTGTGATCCGAGGTTTTAATATAAATAAACTATATGTCATGAATAATTTTAAGCCATTTAACAATTGTTTAGTCGAGACTCCATTTACTTTATAATAAGGAGCATACAGTATGTCTATTTTTATAAAGTCTATTTTACGGAAGTAGATCAACAAACAATACTTATCAATAATAAGAAAACTAAAATTTCTTGTAAGAAACTCGTAATCTCGGAATTACGTAAAAATATGGTAATTTTTATTTTTCAACTTTTATTGCTTTTTTTATATGGAAGATCTCCCTCTCTCTCTCTCTTAGCATTTTCACGCCGCAAATTCTCCCTCACTAGAAAAGCTCTTATTGATAAGAGAGTTTCGAACAAAAGGTTATTTTATTAATCAGTATACAAACATTTCATAAGATTTTTTAGTCTTAACAGACATAAACCGACATATATGTCATATTTTTTTCTCAATGATATCTCTGGAACAAAGCCTCTCTAACGTCATTGCAGCTATATTTAAATAAGATGGCAGGTCTAGTAGGGCATATTTTCTGTAGCCATTGACAATTCATAAGACCTAATTTATCAGTAAAACTCTTGGTTGAACTCTGAAATAAATTTATTACAATGGTCCATTGTAAAAGTATTTTGATAATCTTAAACTTTTGTATCTATCCCAAGGATCAGAGTGAGGTTAACAATTTCAATTTAGAAATGTATGTGCTGTTGTTTCAGGGCTGTTTTCATTCCATCATTTGTGAAACCGTAGGCATGCAGCCTAATAAATTTAGCCAAAATACATTTTTCGTAAATATCGACCAGTAATTGGGCTGATAGAAGCAGAGAAACACATTGTAGGATTCTTAGAAATTTAAAGCATGCTATGTTCATCAACCTTTTATTTATATTTGGTTTCATTAATATAATATTCTCACTAAACTTAAGAATTATATTTATTTATTTCCTTAAAATTCCGATATAATTTGCTATGTTATCTATCTATCTCTCTATATGTATATATATATATGCTCCTCTTAGTCAATCGAGCGTTTGTCTGTATACCAATGGATGTTTATACATATGACATCGCTTCATACCAACACCTTTTTACCCATCACTATGAAAATTGGCATATATATATATATATATTTTTGTGGAGAAAAATCTGTTCTATCCTCTTTGTTGCAGCTCCCAACCAGGGGGCGCTACAGCATATCAACTTCTGCACACCATTCGCTCAATCGCTAAGTTACCATCGTGGTCGCAAAAAATGATTTCAACTTGGCTCTATTACCAAAATTTCGCTATGTTTCCATTGAATCACATTTATAATGTAAGAAACGGCGTTACTTGTGAATATTATAATTTCAACACAATATAAATGCAACAGAAAGTAGTATTAATATATTACACATCCAGATATAAATTATTTACACTATTCGCTCATTACACAAAATTTGTAACAATGTAATACTTTTGCTAAACACAGATCAGATTAGGATGCAGTTTCCAAAAATCATCCCACAAGAGAGTTACAGGGCTTTAAAAATAAAAAATATATATATTATTTTTATCAGCTATTAGATTTATATACTTAAAGTTTAACAAATATGGTTTTTTCTCAGCTGAGATATGCAAAAAGATTTTTTTTTAATTTACAATTTACGTAAAATTAACTCATTAAAAACTTATTTATCTTTCAATCTGTATTGCTCAATATCACAATTCACGCGTGCGAAAAACGAGTATACCAGCTTATACATATATAATTAAAGTATTTTTTGATATTAAAGTGAAACTTTTGTCAGGTTATTGCACTGGTAGAAAGGGTAAGGAGTCTTTTAAGCGTTAAACATCATTTTTTGTGTGGATGTACAGACTAAAAATTTTGTGACATAAACAGTACTGAGCAAACGAGCGCTCATTAAGACAGTAATAATAATATTCTATTTTTACTCCAGAAATCATCTTTATTTACATTGATATGTAACCAGAAGCTAGTAAAAATAAATGGTTCCTTTAGAGTCTTTTCTGATGAGTCCAGATACTCGAAAAATGCAAGCTTGCACCATCTTTAATTTAAGAATGCTGAACTTTTAATTTTGGGTAGAAGGGTTTAATTGTTATATCCTGTTAGGCGGGGAGTAAATTAGAAATCATTATAACATAATGTCTTAGAGGGCACAATACCGATATGAAACAAAATCCCACAAGAGAAAATTTAAGAATTTTTCTTAGTTTCTAATTATATTTTTGTAAATAAAGAAAATATTTTCTTGAAAGCCATTTTAATACAATTTATTATACAAAAAATACTGTTTCTTAATTTTTCAAATATTTTTAAAATTTACATGAATTATTTTTAAAATATATAATTAAAACTAGCAAAAAATTAATCCTGATTCAATACCAGAAATCCAATGTTTCAAATAATTTATTTGCAAAATTAATATCAGTAGTAGACCGGCTAAAATAATAGATCTACCCTACTGAGATTTATATTACATACAGTAGTAGGATTCCCAGGATTAATTTAGTGTTCTGTTTTATTCAGCAAATAATCATTGGCTTAAGGTATTAATTAGTGACATTTTAATGTCATTTAACTAAATAAGTTAACCATTCAATTCTGACAATTCATTAATATCGATGAAAGGGAGAGATTAAGATTAATTTGCTTTCATAATTACTAGTGATTGGAACGATACTGACAGACATTCAAATCGCGTTTTGCTAAATTTATTCTCTGCAAATGCAATCTGTAAAACTTTAAGCAGGTTTAAAGTTAAATAGTAGTTCAAATTAATGTTCAAACACATACAAGTTTGGCCTGGGCAATTGAATTGGAGTTTTCCCATTCTCTTTTGTGCAGAGATGGAAAATTATTGAAAATGTTATCGGCTAAATTTAAACTGAAATTATTTGTTTTGAAATAGAAAGCTCGAAACACTAATATAAGTACAAAAAGTGTGCACAAGTGTGTGACACAATTATTAAAAATATTAGAAATGACATTTCTTTTTATCAACTATCAATTAGTAACGATTTGCAGGATATTTTTATGCATAATTTTTATTCATTTTCCCTCTTTTTTGAAAATTTCATTAGTAATTTTTCAAAGTTTATGAATGAAGTAATTAAGAATACAAACAATAAAACTGAAGAGTTAGTTTATTTTTAAAAACTTCTCAATAAGACATGTTTTAAAATTAAATTTCAATTTTGCTTTGCCTCAAATAAAGAGAAAAATTAGTTATACAAATAAAAGAGGGGAAATTTGGCAAGAAAGTTGGCCCTCTCTTTTAAACTTTTGCACGCTTTTGAGAGTGTGGTACAAACTACTACAAATGTGTTCCATAAAATTTGTATGGCACATTTTGCTAGACATACATTTATTTAGGTACATAAGCTCGTTAAATTTGTCTAATACTTCCGAGAATAGTATATTAAAAGCGAAAAATATCTAATTTTAAACTCCAAAGTACAACGTTACTCCGAAAATTAAGTATTTAAAGTTCTGCTTCAATATACTATACAGTTGATTTATTAACATTAAATATCATAAAAATTCTCAGGTATATTGTATCTTATTCCAAAGGAAAGATTTAAATGATAAGTGCTAATTTTTATTGAATCAAAAATTCAAGCTCCTGAATTCTCATTAATTTCAAAAATGTGTGGTTATTTTTAAGATGGATTCATTTTACGGAAGCATGATTACAAGAATTAACATTTTTAACGAACACGCTTTCATAAATTTGTATTAGCCTAGTTATTCTTAAAGTATAACGAAACATAAATGTCTTAATAAGGAAGTAATTATGTATCGGATCACCCTCAATTCAAAGTTTTTAATTAATTACCGCTTAGGTATTATTTTTAGAAAAATAAGATTATTCCTTTTTACTTTAAATGTATCTTCAATATTTTCTGTATACTTAGTAAATATTCAATTAATTTTACTCCCAAATTATTCTCCTATAAAACATTAATTAATTTCTTTCAAATGCTCTCCATGAACGATAATACACTGAATTAACCTGAAGATATTTTCTGCTTGTTTTTCATGATTTTTCAGAATAATTTGGGATTGTTATCTCTTTCAATGCCTAGTTTTAAAATTTTTCTGTTTATTTCAACGTGTAATTATTTTTTAAAGGTATGCTTCTAAATAAGATAATGATTTTAAAACATTGGTAATTTGGTACTTGTAACAAATAAATATTACAAAGCTCTTTAAGATTCCTTATGATTCACCTTCGTTTTGAAAATTGATTTTACTCATATTACATCATTCTATTTTTAAAAATTTTAAAATTTCTTATGATTCACCTTCATTTTGAAAGTTGATTTTACTCATATTACATCATTATTATTTTTTTAAATTTTAAAATTATAAGTTATTATTTTGATAATCTGATCAAATACTTTAATAATATCTATTGTATCTCCATCTTAAATTATTCACAAATGAATTTTATGTTTCCTCAGCTAAATAAGTAATGATTGTAAAAATAGATTCCTCAAAAATAATTTATTAGACGAGAAGCCGATATAAATTTAGGAATCCACTTGATTTTTTACAGATTAAAGCTTCCTATTAACAAGGCGTATTGTATTATTCAAGTCTCATACCAAATCCAATAAAAAATATTTGATATTTACAAACCGATCAGGATAAAAATTTATTATCAATACACATGATTGTAAATTAATGCTATTGCTTTAGTAATTCTTATTTTAAATATCCAATTCATCTTATTTGATAAACAGTATGAAATTTTCAATAAACATTTATTCATAAGTAACATCTAAAATTTAGTTTAATTCAACAAAGCTTAAAATTTTTTTGTATAATGGCTATGAATTAAAAAGTAATATTTCAACATATAACAGAGTATGGTCTATCAGGCTTCCATAAAAAAATTAAATGCTGCAAAGGTGACGATTATCATATAAGCTATTTGTTTTCGTAAAATAAATGCTTAAAGGACAAGGGGAAAATGTTATACAGAAATAAAATGTTTTGACGGAACAGATGATGTTTTACTCAAGCGCAATAAGGAAAAAACCTCAAAATTATTTCAAATCGAAAAGAAAATACCTATTAAGGAAATTATTGCATTGGACGGAGCTAATTTTCAGGATTTTGCACATCTATTGTTCTGCATAAATTCAAGTCTTTACAAGGTAAGACATTTTCTAATAACATTCAGAAAATGGTGGTTGATAATTTACTCAAAAACAGGGAAAGTATGTCTGTGAATTTAATATGCTAAAATTTAATCTAGAATTAATCTAGATATAACTGAATAAGAATCAGTGTAAAACTAATCAAAATTTTTGACATCAATGTACATTCTCAGAAACAACCTTTCGTTATATATATATATATATATATATATATATATATATATGAAATGTAACACTTTTCCTTGATTTTTAAATATTATATTATTTTTGTCGTGCAATACTTGAAGAGGCTGGGTACTTTTTTAATTTACATTTATTGATCTAAAAGGGCATTTCAAACAAACATAAAAATGACACAACAAAGAAACACGGACAAAGAAGAGGTGCAGCAGGTTATAACAGGATGAAGATAAAGGAAAGATTTTTTATAGTATATTGAGGATTTTATATGAAGTGGCAACATGAATTCTTGGAATCCACGTGATTTCTGGGCACATAACCTATGATTGGTGGAAAGTTATCGTTCGATAGGTTCCGATGCAATCTTACTTTAAAACCGCAAGCTGTTAATTTTCAAGAGATACGTTTACGATTATCTCGTTATGCGTGTAAGTTATTTATTTATTTACATGCAAGATCTGAAGGCCAGTACCATTACAAATTAAAAAGGTGTTTAGAGGAAATTAAGTACAATTGTTACATATATGTATATATATATATATATATATATATATATATATGCGTATCAAAACGGTTTTATTAAAAATGGAAACTGAGCATACAGTTTTAAATGTTACTAAAATCATGCAATTTTTATAAGTGAGTATAACACAGTTTTATGGAAATTAAAATGATTAAATAAAATTAATTTCTAAAAGTAATAAATAGCCGTAGACAAAAAAAGAAATAGAAAACATTTAATTGTGTACACTTTCAAGCAACTTTGAAGACGATTTAATTAACGCACTCAAATCCATATATAAAGGATAATGCCAAGCCTGGCAAATAAAGGTTCAGAAACAAAACAAAAAAAGACTTATTTGTGAAGTCCGTTTCTTAAGCAAAACATAAAGTACAAAAAAATGGTATAGGTTCGGTCCATTCACAAAAACTACGATTTTCGCTTCCCGGAGCAATTACAAAAAAATATCCCTTTACAAATTTTAATATTACAAAACTAGTATGATGGTTAAATCACTGTATGTCTCCCATGTGATGAAATACAGTCTGTACAACGCCTATGAATGCTGAGTATCAAATCATTGAGATGATCTTTGAAAATATTACAGCACTCAGCAAGCAATGCTCACCGATGTTCCGGGACTTATGTAGGAGGTAGTTGACGGGCTGCAACTCATCTTAAAACATGTCCCATATATGCTCTATCGGACTAAGTCAGGTGTGATAATGCTGCTTATTTTTTCATTACTCTTTATATCCTCAGATTAAAGGCAATCACTTGGAATGTTTGCTTGGTGAGGATGAGGGTTGTCATCCATAAACACCAATTCCGCGCTCATAGTAAAAATTAAACAAACATACATGTTGTTTTAGAATGTTTTCCAAATAAATTTGACCTGTATTTATTCCAATTTAAACATCCAGAACTGTCCCTGAGTTCACTATAATTAACTCTCAAAACGAGCAATCATACATCACTCTAACGGTGTCGCTTAATGATGTGTTAGTGGTAACGTGTACCTGGTATTCTTCATATGAAAGTCCGAAGTAAAATAGAGTGCGAGTTAAACCTGGACTGGAAAAACTTCACATAAGTCCACTATGTGTATGTGTCAATGTTCACATTGCATATTCTTGAGATTTGAGAAAATTCTTGAATGTTCATGTTTTCAAGTTCTGCATGGGCTAACATCTGGCGATGTGAGTTACCGTGAGCGAAGCAAGCTCTTCTCCGTCTGCTTCTTTCGCTGCTGGCCCTGCCATTTGTGAAATCCACACGAAATAAATTAAATCAATAAATCTGATGTATCTACCTTAAAAAAATAATTCTTAGAATCATGCAAACAGTTTTTCTCCAAATGGTTCACAGTAGAGTTTTATAAAAAAAAATTTTAAAAACCAAGAAATATTTTGAAAAAAAAATTGGGGGAACTTACACTAGAGGATAGTAGCAACTGAGAATGCTGAAAAATATTTAAATTGTATAATTTTAAAATAGTTTCTAATGAAATTTTAAAAAATATACATGGAATGCTAATCCCAGGAATGACATAAGGAAAAATAAAATAATTTATAAAAAACAATTTTTAAACCTTTTTAAAAAAAATATATATATTATGTTAATTTTTAAAAGAAGAAACATTTTTAACTGGTCTATATTTAAAAAAATATTTATATATAATTGAACCTGATACAAAAAATACACATTTAAACAGTTTTCAAAATATAATTATGCAAGCACATAAATTTTCTTATTTTCTGATTATAATTGTCTAATATTTGTCAATAATCGTTCGGTAGCATGAAATTTATTTCTATTTAGGCTTAAGTACTACTTTTATTGATTTCTAATTCATTGCTAGTGCAATTAAAGTAACATTTTAATGCCCAGAGGCAAATTAAATATAAGAAAAGCTAGTTCATATGTGTTCAAATGTAAAAAATGAAGGTTTCTATAGAGTTGCAAATAAAAAGTTTTCGTTTCGGAATTTTAAGTTACAAAGCATCCTTTACAAATGTAGCTAACATTCTTTATCACGCTTTGTAAGCTTTAGAAAAGTATTAAAGCGAAATATGTAAATTATTTGATGCTTGAACTGGAAAAATAAAGATAAATTCAAACTAATTGACTTTCAATGTTTGGGCATTTTAATTATCCAAATAGATTAATCTGTCATATTTCATTGTTGTTTATCTCAATCGTTTAGAGATAATTTTATCAGGCTCCTATTTAATTGAAAAGCTTGCATACGAGTTGTATGTAAAATATTCCATTAAATTCAGCTTTGATTGTCGTTGTTTTTTTTAACACGCAATATTCATTCTAAAACGAAAGCATGTTTATTCTCTGTTCTTCTCATTCATGTCATAATTATATATTAATAAAAATAGCAAAATATTTAAAATATTTTCTTAGATTTCTAATTAGTTTCTGAATTTAATACGAAATTTAAAGACTTATAAATTCTTTTTGTACGTAGATGCCAGAAAAGTATGATTTAATGAGTTTTTTGAGAATTTTAATTATGACAAACTTCATAAATGTGTAGACCCTGTTTACATCAATGTGTGCTATCTATTACAGATATAGTATAAGAAATATTTCTATCAATTGATATTGTTTTATTGCTACATAATTTATTTTAAAAGAAAGAATATCCACATGACAGAGACAAATTTTGCACAGATTTAGATATGTTATTGGACGTCTTCTCTAAAGAATATATATAAAAAAAATTATGCTAATATTTTTAAGTGAGTGAGTGAATATAAACGTCACACTGTTCAGCTACTCGAGGGCTTTTTGGTGACGGACCTCGTAATTTTAAACCATGGTCAAGTGACGAGGACCACGTTGTGGTAGTTAGGAATGGACACCCCCTCTCCTAACTACCACACCACACCAATGGGAGGACGTTGGAGCTCTCGACAGATTTAACTTGTATCGCTCACCTACACGGCGGACTTTCAGTGGTACTTGGCTAATATTTTCAAAATAGAATTAATTGTGTGAACTATATATATTTTATTCAAATATACCCAACCATGTCAACGGACTTAACAATTCTCTTTTATTCAGACTGTGATTTGAAGAAGCTGTTGTGCCTTTAATCAAAAGCACTAATTTGGAAAGATAACTACATTTCACGCTATAAATAATTGTTTAAATATTTCTAAATAGTTATTTAATGTTGGTAAAGTTTTAAAAGTTATATTGATGCATATTTATTAACTATAGGTATTAATTAAATAGATAGGTATTAATAAAAAGTTATAGTGTCTCAGTTAATTATAGTTTAAAATTAATATACACTAAAAGCATGAATGGTTGTTAAATTGATTGAAAATAAGATTATTTAAAATATGTAATGAATACTTTTAGTTATAAAACACTATTTATTTCTCTGTAACAATAGGTTCTTTCAAAATAATACAATGAAGTTCCAAAACTACTCTTATTGGGAAACTTTTACAGCATGAAATAATTGTTTCAGGGCCACATGTGGTGAAAGAAATGAGAGTTTTAATTAACTCTGTAATTTTAGAAATAAAGCATACATTTTCTTGTATATGAAAAATAATTTATTTTTAATTGAAATATTTAAGCGACATTCCAAATTTACTCAATTTTTCGGTTTCTTCAATAAAAATGCAGTTCACTTGTTTTAACAAGTTTCAAACTTATTTAATATTCAGTCATTGAAAATAATGTTTAATAATACATAAAAATAAAAATAATAAATATTTTTTTTAAATTTATTTCTTTAAAAATAGTGCTTTATGTAAGCTATTATGAGCATCGCAAAATATTTATTTTGAATCATATGGTTTCTAGATTTGAACGTTTTATAATTATAATTTTTTTAAGTATATTACTTTTTAGTTAGTTTAAGTTAATGTTATTTTAATATACCAATTCTCAGAATTCCAATATTTTTTCTCTGAATTTTATTTTAACTGTCAGCCAAACATGCATAAAAATCTGTGAAGGAATATTCATTAAGTCTTCTTTTACCATGGTTTGCGGATATTTATCGATCCAAAGTTTCTATAAAGATAAGTATACTTTGTACATAATTTTTAGGTATATCTTATTAATGTGCTTTATAAAAATATATGTTAAAAAATTTATGATATACATGTAATATATATGAGAGGTCAGATACTGCAGAATAAAAGCAAATTTGTAATTATTAATTACAAAATATGTATCCAAAAATTTTAAAGAGTGAAAAAGTTGTCAACATTTTTGGCTTCTTTGTGGTATGAGATCAAATATATTATTGTTCACCTTTCCGGATCTTAGGCACTGACATTTAATTAAAATTTCGTATTACTCATAACACGTTCAAGAGCTACATCTTAGCTGAAATATATAGAATAGCTGAAGATAGGACATTGATATCTACAAATAATGCATTTTCCTCAATTTCAAATATTTCATTTTCACACGAAAAATAAATATTCCAAATATTGTGTTCCCAAATTTTTCTCGCAAATAGTCTAAGATTAGAAAAATATATCAGGAATTCATTTAATGTGCCATCTCTCTAAGCAGAAATTAAATATAAATCACGATTAAAATATGCGAGTTCAGAAAAAAATTATATTGTTAGCATATTTTAATATTTCTGTCGCATTAATATACATTACATTCATTTTATTCATCAGTGTGTTTCCTACCTTAAAGGTTTCAGTTATACTTTAAAATAGAAGGAACTTTTTTTTAAACTTCCTTACAATTTTTTTTTTAAATCAGGTACTAAATTTTGAAAAAAAACATGATTATTTAATATTTGTTGGAAATATAATGAAAACAGTTGTTAAAGTAGCTCTCAATTTATAGTACCTAAAGAAATTGGAGAATCATGCTTATTTTCGTGATTCTCATTCTCACGCAAATTTAAATTATGCTATGAGGAAATAATTTAATTACTTTACACAATGTAAATTATTTACCTTCGGAAAAAGAATTGTCTCATAATAAATGCCTCTCTCTTTTTCACGTAACTTATTTTCCCATCATCAATTTAAATAAAGTTTTAAACTCTGTAAAACTCTTTATACAAATATTTCTATTTGTCATAACAGCAAGCTTAAAAACAGAACCATAATTTCGTATAAGGTTTTCAAATATTTAATTCTAGAAAATTTTTAGAATCATCTCTTTTCAAAGATGTTTACGTCTTTTAATAAATAACTTTGGCTGATTCTTAGACTTTAAAGTATCTGATAAATTAGTATTATAGTTAAAACTAATACAATTATTTAAAATACAGAAATACTTGATAAAATGAGCTCTTAACATTTCAAAGTTTTGAGTATTTTTTTTTTACACTTAATTCCATAATATAGCATTTTCACGTGAAACTTTTGTCGAGGTAAGGGGCCATAACTAGGGTGTAATATATATCTACTGGTCATCTTATTCTCGCAGAGTTAAGAAATGAATATTATTAAAAATTTCCTCCCCCTCCCTATAAATTTTATTAAATAACTATTTTTATTGCATTAAAAAGAAGTACAAACAAAGTATATCAAATAAAGTCTATTGAGTTAAATCTTAGTTAATGTGTCCAAAAGACCTAACTATCATTTAACATTACAGATTTATTATTCGATGGAAAAAATCCGTATACTTTTTTATAACACCAAAATTTAATTTTAAAAAAATCTCTAGACATTTTATAACTGGATTTAAATTAGATTTGAAATAAAAGCTCAGGCAATATAAATAAATAAATGTTTGTAAAAATTGCCATTTATAACAAAAAAATTGAATTTTTATAAAGAGCTTTATGAAATTTATTTCGCTAGTTATTTAGAAACATGTTCGTTTCTAGTTCTTGGTTGAAGGATTCACATTGATACCATATCTATAACACTAAGATGAAACTTAAGAGAAGTATTATATTTTTTTACACATAGTTGAGTTTTTTTACTTATTTACTTTACATATAAGCATATGCTATATGATGTGTCATATTAACAACTACATTTAAATTTTCTACAGAAATATGGGGATTTTTTTTTAAATCATTGCAAAAACAAAAAAATTGCTCTAAGCCAATAAAAGGCGATTATTTTTTGGGCTTTAAATACATATTTAATTGAATCCAGTTTAAGATTTAAAATACTGTTGGAAAAATGGATTTATTTTAATCAAAAATACGTTTGAGATCATGTTCAAACAGAATTCATCTGAAATTTATTTTTTATAAAACATGTTTGTTTTCGATAAAAAGCTACATTTCCCACCTTTATGAATGGATTTATTTTGTACAGTTTTCACCAATTCTAGCAAATTGCATTTTTTAGGTCAATAGTATACATATAAATTAATTTTAAATAGTTAAAAAGTTACGAAGTTAAGTTTTCGAAGCAATAATTTCTACGTTTTGATTTAAATAATTTGAAAGGGAAATAAATTTATAGAGTAAATAATTCACCGAAGCTCAAACATAAAGGATAATTCATATTTAGACACGTAATCTTCAAAATCTGAAATGATTTTATCTTTATATTCATAGGTATTTATGTTTATTTACTTATTGCAATACGGCATTTAAAATGCGCGCTTTTTTTAGACACGACGTGTACTCTTTTATCTTACTAATTTTAATAGAACTATATCCTCTTTTTTCATCATTTATTACTATTTTTATATAATATCCTTTAAAATAACATTGATAAATAGTAGTCCTATATGAAATATCCCATTAGATTTCTGTAATTTTTATCATGAATTGTCTTTAGTTTACATCTCACAATATCTTAAATGCCACCTCAGGTAAATAAATTATCTAATTGATAAATTTTTCTCTAACATTTCTCTAAGAAAGAGTTCTGTTAGTTCCAAGCTCATGGCAATCAGCAAAAAAAAAAACTTTTATATTTGTTTTTTGTATTAGGTTGAAGCTATGAAACGGGTGTTTTTGTCTAACCTGTGTTCATTGTAACGGGCACTTGATACCTTTATTTATTCATTTTAAAAGTATTATTCTTACTCATTTCGTACATTTTTTTCGTGTTGTAACCCATTTTTCTTTAATTTTCTCCGAAACCAATTGAAAACAAAACTCAATTTACATCTGCCTTTCTTCTACTTCAAATTGAATCATAGCGCAACGCAAGTTACAGAAATATTAATCACGATCTTTTAAATGGATTCACTAATGAAATAATACTTGTTATTGGTTCCAACATTTTCATTCTGTCAATTTGAGTATCGTCAACAAACCTCGAGGATATTGTGTATTGATAATGTGGAATCTAATCCACACAACTATTCGTGAGCTTGGGTCTAAGCTAGGAACTAGACATATGGTTGTGTTAAAGCATCTGCATACAATAAATAATAAAAAGTTGGACTGATATGAGCCATAGGAACTGACACAACTGCAGATGATCGACCACAAGAGCAAGAGCACATCTTTGTTGCTTCTCAATAAACGATTGCCATTCTTACACCAAATAATCCCTAATTTTGTATGATAATCGAAAATGATCAAACTAATGGGTAGATAAGCATGCACCCCCAAAAACACACCTATAAGCCAAAATTTAATCAATAAAAAAAAGAATTATGTTTATTATATGATTGAATGCCAAAGGAATGATCCATTATATTTTCCTATAACCAGGTTAAACCATAACAGCGGTGTCCTGTTCCATAAATTGATGCAATACTTGAGAAATTTATGAAAAAACAACCAGCATAGCTCAATCGGAACCCATGCAATATTACAACATGATAACACACGATCACATAAAGCTAATCGCTGTTGACAAATTAAATTCCTTCCAATGTGAAATTTTACCTTATCCTCCATATTCACCAGATACTTCTTCGGCCAATATTAGTACTTTTTTCGTAATTTTCAGTTATTTTTAAGAGAAAAAATTTAATAATCAAAGCGATAGTATAAAAGTCTTTAAATTACTTACTAACTCTAAAAATGAAGATTTTTTTCAAAAAGGCATATATGACATCATACCCAATCGTGGCAGAAAATCATAGATGCCAATAGAAATTATTTCAATTGAGTATAATAAATAATGTGAAACATTGTACTTTTTGTTTTTAATTTTTACTCTAGGCCCGTTCTATGGTTCCCAGTCTAATATTTGTTGGCTGATTATACTTTGTATAGAGATTGAAAAAAAGGAAGTAATATTAAAAAATAATATAAACTAACATGGCATGAATGGATGGAAATTTTGTAGATGATTATTTCACAAGAAAATTGTCAAATTATTTTGGAAATTTTTACATTTTTACTCAAATAATAGTAAGAGGATTGATGAATTTTATATTCCCCAACTGTTTTTAACATTATTTAAAAGAACTGAAACACTCAAAAATCTTCTGAAAAGTATATTACAGTTATTTTCTGATTTTCATAATTAATTAATACTTTATAAAAATATATATTTTCTCCTTTTAAGTTTTTATCATCCTCATATATGCTATAAATTTATATTCTTTATTCATTTTTCAATTACTAATGTTTTGAACTAAAATTTCGTTCTTAAGGCGATATGGTACCATCTTCACAATTTTTTTTTGTTTTTAATATTTGATATTTGGTTTTAATTGCATTTTATAAAGGTTAATATTTAATAATAATTCCATACAAAATTTTTTTAATTTGTTGCAAAATGTTTGTAAAATTTAATTTTTTTTAGTTTTTTTAAGCATTTTTTAAATCTCTAAGGCTTTTTTAAATATGTCTCTTTTCTTTCAAAAATTTTTTCCAAGTACCTTAAAGTATACTACATAAAACTGAGCATGGTTTTTTTCTGCTGCTGCTCTTTAATTTTTTATTAATTTTTTTATAGTTAAACTTCCAAAAATTCTCAAAAAAAAATTAATTTTGATTTTGAAATTTTTTAGAAAAAGTACTAAACATGTTAGAGCTAATTCCATGCACAGTTTTACAATACATACATTTCAGAACATGCATAAAATATTTCAAACCCATACTTCAATTATCAAAAAAGCCTTAGGGTTTTGAATAAAAGTATATGGTACAAAAATTCAACTTTGAGAAATATGAGTTTGAAGTTTTCATTTCATGAATAGCATGATATAATATTCATCGAATAGTCTGAAACTTTTATGAAATGTTAATTAGCTTATTTAAAACAACTTACCATAAAAAATTGCACAAATGTAGCACAATTAAATAGTATACTGCCGTAATGGATATATAGAAAAAAACGAATGAAAGATAAATATTTCATAAAACTTTATCTTAATAATTGTAAAAAAAATAAATACACACACTTCAGAGCTAATTCCATGTTAGAGCTAATACACAACATGTTCAACAGATGTTTATGCCTTTATTTTTTATTTCCATGATTTTAAAAGCCTTCGCATGTTAAATATTGTACATGAATAAAATAAAAATCAAATAGCAATTTATAGGTAAAATACATCAAAATCTAAAAACTGTATATGTGCATTTATTTAAATAGATATCTTAAAATATTTTAATAATAAAAGTGTTGAATCTCACACACATGGGATATATATATATATATATATATATATATATATATCACCAAAAACAAGTAGATAAAAATGGGAGAGTTTTTCTATTCTTGCGAATTAGATTTTTAATTATCTGAGTCATCAAAATGAGATTTAGTATTTGTACTTTGGGAGAATCCGTTTCGAAGTGTTAATTTCATTCATAATTATATCATAAAAAGCACGCACACCTTTTAATCTTGACCAAATCCATTTGATCTTCAATAAATAATTCTCAAACTAGAATTTTTGCATGAATTGCACAATTCTTTCTTAAAATGATTTATGACTGCATATATAATATCAATCTCATTGAGATGCGCATTAGAAAAATAATTAATTTATTTTTTATCAGGCTCTTTTCTAGCAGATAATCTGAAGTGTAGGCGTGGTAGTTGCTGTTTAGCATCAAACATTGCTCCATTACTTAATGAAAAATGCAGGTAAAGCTTTGAAATTTTGCAGGCATATTTATAAAGGTTCGGGGTATCAAATAAGCCAATAAAAATATTTTCGACAGTTTAATGATTTTTAGGGTACCATATCGTCTTAAGTTAAACGCTTACTACAAATAAGAATCCAGAGCAACACAACTTTACTTCAGAGATTTATCTCCTCTTTTTAATACTAATATGACGGGAGCAACATTTGGTTTAAAAATTTTTTTAGAGAAAAAGAGCATTTACATTTCTTGAAAAGTTTACGTTGTTTACAAAATGATTCTTGGTGAAACAATTGCTAGATTTGATGGAACTCACATATGAAACTGAAACTGTGTACATCTAAGTCGCATCACAACCAAATGTAAGTAAAAAGTTCATAATTCAAACAATATATTAATTGGTTTTTAACGTCTATGTTTTTTGTAGAATGCAATCTTATTTAGTACTAAAATATTCTTTTTCGAATTTCTGTGGTTTTTTTAATACAATCAGTGGCGTAATGTACACCCCAACAACCCCAGCAACACGGGGGGGGGGGACGATGTAAAGCCTGAGCTATGTTATGGCTTTGCAATCCCTTGTAAGATGCAGCTTGGAGCCAAAACCTGACTTTGCAGGGGGTCCCTAATATTCTCTGTTACACCACTGAATACAATCAAAATAGGTCAGTGGTTTGAATTTATAAAAATAAAACTGCATATAAATATAAATTTTTGTACACATAAATTTTTGTTTTTCAAATACATATTTCAGTTATGTTTTTTTTAAAAAAAATACATACATATAAATAAATTATGCTAACTTTTTTAAAGTATCACAGTAAAATGCCACGTGTTTTTTTTTAAACTGTGACCATGTATGTAACAAATGTAACTAATATTTGTATATAATCTCCTATTTTTTTTATTTAGGAATTTACAATCCTTAAACATAAAAAAGATAAAACTCGGAAAAATTTTTAACGGGGAAAAAAAACAAAGGATTTTCTTCGCATTTTTACTCCTGTCTAAAATGAATCAATCATAACTTATAGAAAACGAAGAATAGAATTATAGAAATTTCCGGATTTTGCTTGCCACCTGAGCCTTTACAAAACGGGACGAAAATGGGGAAAATACATTTCAAATACGCGCTGCTCTTTTACCGCCCTGTGTATAAACATTTCCCATACTTCCTTCAGAAAAGAATTCAATAAGAGATTAGGAGGGTGAATTATGACCCCGGATACAAGAATTCCGACAAGAAATATCAGGAGTACTTAGGTCCCGGTCGGCATCGTAATCAATATAACATAGGGTAGAAACTTTTACCTTTATGAGGAACGGAACATTCTTTTAGCATTGTTTATGAAACTGTTGAAGGAAGGAACTGCAGTTAAAAGAATGTAGTCTTTGTATTGATGACCGTTCTGAAAACAAATATTGTGAAATATGAATTTTTGTAAGCGAATAATACTTTGTGTTTAATCTTAAAATTATTCATTGAAGAATAAATTACATTGATGCAATCTTACGAACAGAGTATAATCGAATATATATTCGTGATAAAAATAATTAATATAATATTTTTAAGTAAGAATTTAGTATGTTATTTGTATAATTCATAAATAAAGAATATGTATATTGAATAACAAAAATTACTTGATGTCTTAACTTATTAGTTTTTTTACAAGGTTTTCTAGTCTCAATGCTAAAATTTGTAATCTGTTGTTAAAAGTTTATTCGATATACTTCTCACATACTAATTACTCCAACATTTATTTTGATGACATTTAATGTTTATATGATTAACATCTGACAGTTGGTTTCCTGAATATTGATGTGCAAACAGTATAATCTTATAATTTGAGGGGAAAACATATGTATAATTCGAGTAAGGCATAACCAGAAATTAATTTTCATATGATTAGTTTTCATATGTAAAAAATTATTGTTTATTTACATGTATATTACTTATTTACATATTTACTCACTGCATTTAAGTTATGCTAATTAACTTCCTTTACTGTAATATTTTTATTGCGTTTGTTACCACATAATTGCTTATTTATCACTGTAAAAGAACTCGCATTCCTGATATATTTAATATTCCACAGTGAAATATATTTTGATTTAAGTACATATTAGTACTTGTATCTTATACTTTTTTCAAATACATCTTTATCGCCTATTAATAGTTTTTGTATAAAATTTTCAATTTACATTTTAATACGAAAAATAGTGCGTTTGCTCAAGCACGTTATTCAAATCAATTTAAAATTTTCCTAAAGTGTCACTTTTATTTGACGTTATTTTATTTTCCATATTGTTTATCTTAAATATTACATTTTTTGAAAAAGTAAGTGAACAACAACATTCCCTTTTCGTAATAATACATTACACTTTTAAATATTAAACATAGTTCATTTTTGTGTGTTTTTCTGTTGCTGCGTATGGAAAAATTTAATTAGGATTTCAAATCTTGTACAACTTGCATCATACAAAACTTAAACATTTAATGGAAAACTTACTGTTCCTTTAAAATCCTCTTTTAATATTCCTGTTTAAGATTTACATTACATTTTATCACTGTACACAAGAAAACATTTCCTTGTTCCTTAAGGTATTCAAATATATCATATTGTTATACTTAGGATCTTTTAGAAAAACAAGGTAAACAAAAATGTTATTGCCGTTTTTAATGACCCAAAAGAACATGACATACAAACAGGGTAGCCTACTATTAGTCTCCGAAGTAATCACTATCGGCATCTAGCACCTTCTGCCGACGTATCTCCAGTTGTTCAATCCCCTTGTGGTAAAACTCGGGGATGTGGGATGCAAAGAAGTCCGTGAGAGCTTGACGCACGTCTGCTTCATTGGTGAAGGATTTACCACTAAGATGATTGTCTAGGAAATGGAAGAGGTGGTAATCTAATGGTGCAAGGTCAGGTGAGTAAGGAGGATGGCACTAAGTCTCCCAACCAAGTCACTGTATCGTATTCCTGTCCACCCGCGTGACATGCGGCCTCGCGTTATCTTGCAATAACAGTGCACCCTTTCGATTAACCAGTGCTGGCTCCTTCTGATGCCGTTCACTGATCCTCAGTGACCGTTTGACCCGTTGGTAGCAACTCATAGTGAGCCACTTGACAACAAGTCCACCAGACAAAGCATAATCTTTCGTTAGTGCATAGGTGGTCTTGGACAGTATCCTGGGTGACAACCAATGTTTGGAATCCTTGGGTCTGTCATACAGGACTCACTTCCCATCACTGGTCAGCACCCGACTGAATATGAATGCGCTACGGTGGCGAGAAAGCAACGATAAACAGACTGCCACTCGCTGTTGCTTATGGACTTCCAACAGCGTGTGAGGAACCCACTTGCTCACCCTGTACGTCTTACCTAAGCAGTGCAGATGAAGTCTAACTCTTTTATTGAAAGTGTTGAATTGTCTGGCAAGTTCACCACACGTTTGACTACTGTCCTACTCAATGGCCGCCCGCAGGGCTTCGTCATCCAAGGCCTGTGGTCGTCCAGTTCGAGCTTTTTTACAGAGGGACAAATCTCCTGAAGCTCTCGAAGGACATTGTCGTGTTATCTGGATTGAGAAAGTACGAAGTCAAAACAAAAGATGTTCAACGAGAAATCGAATTGGATGGAGAGAAATATTCCGTAATATGGCATGTCGTTCTGCGGTGCATCTGGAGTTCCAGCAGTGATAGGATCGGATATTTGGAACAAGTTTTGTTGGCTTTGATAAAAAGGTGTTTATTTCCGTAAACACGAAGAGAAGGTGTTGTTTGTAAATACACATGTTTATGAAGCAAGAACTGAAGACGAAATCGAAGTTAAACATGATATCAATCCTCGAATAAGAAAGGAACTCTCTGAACTAATCAACAGCTATACACCTAAGAAGACCGAAACGACAAATGCATCTATGAGAATTATCCTTAAGGATGACATACCAGTTTACAAAACAGCACGCCGATTGTTGTTTCTGGAGAATCAGACCGTCAACAAGAAGATCGACGAATGGTTGGATAAGGGAATCGTGAGACCAAGCTCTTCTGAATATGCAAGTCCAATCGTGTTAGCCAAGAAGAAAGACGGTACCGACAGACTATGCATTGACTATAGGAAACTTAACCGAAAACTAGTCAAGGATCGCTTCCCCTTGCCACTGATAGAGGACGTATTGGATAGGCTGCAAGACGCCAAAATGTATTCCACGTTAGATTGAAAAATGGGTTTTTTCATGTCGACGTAAACGAGGATTGCAAGCATTTCACCTCTTTGTTGTACCAGACGGGCAGTTCGAATTTAATAAGGTACTTTTTGTCTATGTACAAGCCCAAGCGTATTCAAAGATATGTGTACAGCATTTTAGGAACTCATGTGAAAAGGCATCGTAATAATTTATTTGGACGATTTGATCGTTCCAGCTAAAGATGAGAAAGAAGGTTTGGAAAAACTAAAGAAGGTGTTTGAGTCGCATCCAGATAAATCTGAATTTTGAAACCAATGTCTTACCGTACGTTCATTGACAGCCCTATCCCCAAACGTTTGACATATTCGGCGACTTGATGCAGCGGCTTATAAGCCTACTTTGAATTCGTAAAGTAAACAACCTCGAACGAGCTCCTTCGATACGTCCATTTCGCTTCGCTACTGTACGAGCTCCGATTGATGAATGTAAGCAGTGGACCTGCATTTATAACCACTGATATTCTTACTCACGACTGACGGTTTCTCAATCACGTCATACACGAATTTACATACTTATTCTCATATCTTTCAATGGAAACGCGCAAACGGCAAGAACTTTTTTGTTTAACTTGTAATTACTTCCATTTCTTTCATCTATATCATAGTTTTATACTATTTTTACTACAAATAGGGGACCTTTTTTCTAACTTTGATACAATATTTCATCTTAATGCAATTATTCGCTGCTACCATATTTAGTCAAATAAAATTATAATTTCAAAGCTCAATAACTATTTTTTTACAAAAACATGATAGTTGACAACTAATACCGAAAACTGTTTAATCTCCTTTATAAGTATTGTTTTTTTTTCTTTTTTTAATTTTATTATTCATGATATCTTTAATAAATTAAAAGCACACAAAGCAGTTTTGTCAAACATTTCTTAGGTAGCCATCTTTAAGCAATAACTTGAAGTATGAAATTACAAAACAAGATAAAAGATAAGAGGAACATAAAACTTATTTACCTGTCATTCTAAATAATTCGGATTTAAGAACTTACTTTTATTCAAGAAGCGATATTATTATATCTGAAGTTTCTTGGAACTTTTAAAAGGGCTTATAAAAGCAAATTTGAAGTTTTCTTTGAGCATACATCTTACTTTTCGTGAGTTCGTTGCAACATGTAATTGAAGCATTTTTGGAAAATCTAAGTTTTCAAAAGATGTAAAGATAGCAGTTTTAAGAGAAACTGTTCCTGAAAAGCTTAGAAAATCATTTTTAAGATTTTTTTCTATTCAATTATATTTATTAATAAATAAACATAATTAAAACTATGTCAAAATATTTAGCAAAATTAGCATTTTTATATTTATCTTAACTAATATAATTCTTTTATTTATGTCTGTCGCTCGATAAAACTCCTATATATTAGGTTGTGTTTAAAACCAAAACTTATAATTTCCATTAAAAGAAAATAGAAATTTTTTTTAAAGATTTCAAGTTAAAACCATTTTAATATTTATAATCCACAAATACATATTTATAGAGAGAGTTTTTTTACCGTTCCTCATTAGATATCACCATTTTCAGAGAGTGTGCCGTTATTAACTCCACCTCTTCTACAGACTGAAAGTTTATTTCCATCAATGCCTTTTTCACTTTAGGAAATAGGTTCAGGTCGTATGATGTGAGATCTGGTGAGTACGGTGGATTCTCGAGCACAGTAATGCGTTTGTCCTCCAAGAACAAGGTGCACCGGGGCGTCGTCTTGGTACAAAATATACGAGTTGTTGCTCTACAGATCTCGACATATTTCTTCCGCACTCTTTCTCTAAACTATATCAGGGTCTTAAATTAGTACTGCGAATTTTCCATTTGGCCTTGAGTCATGATGAAGCCACTAATATCCAAAAAAATCTATGAGCATCACCGGTTCTTCATGTCAAAGATCGACAAGAACGTTCATCACCTTTCCTTTGTGCCATTCAAAAATTTGACTATGTGACGTGTAGTTATCTCCAAACACTTTTTTAGGAATTTAAAACATGGATTTGGAATTTTTTTTTAATTTCACGAGGAATTTCAAATGCATTTTCAAATCAATTTTTACGTTTACCAGGATTGCGGCACTTCGACATAGCAACGTCTTTCTTAAACAAGGATAAAAAACAAACTGTACTAGATAGAGGGATGGAATAACGTGCCACCAAACCAATATCATTAACGTCAACTGCATACATATAAGGTCAACTCTTTCAGACCAAACCCAATGGTTAGGGTATGCGCAGTCCTGGAATTTAATTCTTACACCTTGTATGTATGTGTATATCATATATATAATTTTTTTAACTGACACGACTTAGAGCCCCTGTTGCTCGATCTAACATCCGCAATGGCAGCACCCTAAGTATAGGTATAAAAGTGGCTCGAAAACTGTTGAATAAAGATATTTGTATCGCTATTGTGTAGCTTACCAAACTGAGAATAAGCAGGAAACATGAATGTGAAAAGAAAACACAATGCCCAACAACGCCATTCACACACGGCAACTGCGCCAATGATCCTGATATAAAAACATTAACACAACTCCGAAGAATATCATTCTCAACTAAAATGAGCCACTCCAAGTAAATTTGTGATTCACATTACTAGAATATGCATTATTGGTAAGACTGTGTTATCTTAATCATCCACAGTTTATTGTGAGCTTAGAACCCTTTTAAATACTATGTAAGGAGTCTTTATAACGATACGTAGAAAGGAATGACGAAGCTCGCAAAAAAAGAGTCGCTAGTACTTCGTTAGGGCAGAAGTCTTAAAGATTACAGATGTTGAGCAACTGTAATCTTCAACAGATCACAGGGAAAGGGAACCATCGTTGGTACACATACAGTGTGGAATACTCTTTAAGGCATATTGCGCGTGGGTGAAGGAAATGTATAGAAAAGGCACAGTGTAATTAATTTCTGAGAATGGTAGTCATATTGAATGTGGTCGATTTTCTAACTAAGGAAGTGAATAAAACTTAACACTTAACAGTTATTTCTTATGCGCTATTATTTTTGTAACTCTTTTTATATTGTACAGCTCTATAAAAACTCCTATCAGCGATTTTTAGAACTAATTTTTTTTCTTTTCATGAAATCCTTCTTTTGATGTCATTGCTTGTCTCCGTACCAAGTTTATTGCTTTTACTTTTGTTAGATTGATCTGAGGGTGACTTTGAATAGTGTCAGTTTAAAAAGCAATGAACCTGCATTGGCGCGTGTTTGAGATATATATAACTAAATATTAAAATTGCTAATGAAAACTTTGACGTTTTGGAGCAGATAAAACTAATGTAAAACTTTAAAAATGTAGTTTCTTCACTGTCATTGCAGTGTGCTTATGTAATAAACTTGTTTTCTCACTTGTATTTGCGTACTTTTTCAGCAGATATGCACAATGAACTCTCTAAATGGCTGTTGTGAAGTATACCAGGTAATTACAATCGCTCTGTAACGATAACCTTAAATTTGAATTTGATTTTAAAAAATTTAATTGAAAATAAAATTTTTAATGTACAGGCTCATTTTCTCAACTTCTGGCATGATAAAATTTTAAATTACTTTGATTACTATTTCATTGAAAATCTTGAATTCTTGCACATCGATGTCTCGAATGGGATAACTTTAATGGGAAACACATTTTATTCAATAAAAAAATGTACTTTTAAAAAATTATGCACATTATCTGTATTGATAAAAAATTAAATAAAAAGTCGGTAAAATTGTTTCGATAATCTCCCTAATTGAATACAATTTTCTCTATGTTTACGCTTACAAAAAATATTATATTATCTCGCTCCTGTATACATACCGTTTCTAAAAAATAATATTTTCAACGATATAGAGTTTTGCTTTAGTTTATTTGAAATTTCAAATTCGAATTTTTGTTTGTTTATTTATTGTTAAGAAAATATACAATATGCGTCAACAGAGAATCCTGAGATCAGTGCACTACGATATTAGTACTTTGTATACTTAAACAGATTTATATGCCAATCTTGACTTGAAATAAAATCAAGACGTGACAAGCACTTTGTTGTGCGTCTCACAAAATCCTGAAAAAACAAAAAATATTATCTCGCCAAAATTGAAATATTTCACTTACGATTATTTCATATGCACAAACTGCATAGGATTTTGAGTTAATGGCTGCGTGTGTTCTGAAAAAGTTGTTGTGTTTCTCATAAAATCCCGAAGAGACAAAATTGAAATAGTTCACTCACGATTGCTTCGTATGCACAAATTACATAGGATTTTGAGATAATAGCTCTTTGTGTTTTGAAAGAAAATTAAATACTTCGATGCACTTATTACACTATTCAATATTCAGAAAATCATAAAAGAAAGAAAATGTGAATACGATCTAAGATTATTTCGAATATAAAAATAAAAATATCTTTTTTATTAGTTACAAGGATTAGGTCACAACTATATGTTTCTACACAGAAGTTTTCTCCCTCTCTCTCTCTCTCCCTCTTTGTGTATGTGTGCTTGTGTGGCAGTGTGTGTGAGTGTGTGTAACAAAAATAAATACTTATCTTGTAAATTTGTAATTTTACAATCAATTCCTTAACTGCCGATTAAAAGTTATGTAATTCGCACCCAAATGCCACTGTTTTCCACGTACGATTATGTATGTAATGTATTGGGGGGGGGGAGGTAAAAAGGAATAAAGAAGTAAATCCTTCTCTGAAATAAGTAAACCCTTCTGTCAAGATCCTTTTTTTCTTTCCAAAGCCTTCTGTATAATTTCATGGATAGCAGTGCACAGAGAAGATCGTACTTCGGAAAGACGTATATATAAATCCGGGACACAATTGAAAGAGTGAGACGTTTATACGCCTGTGGCGCTTAAGAGGTTAATGTCGTATTGTAGCCTTAGCGTCAAAGTATATTATTATTGAATTCAATATATTGTGATTGTGTGAAGGAGAAGGGGGGGCGATGAAATTTATGATTGAATATTGGATCGCAAATATTGAAAGTTTGAGATGTACTAGTCTAGGTTTAGCTTGAAGTCTGATTCCCGTTAGAATTTCATATGGAGAACGCCAAACACCCGTCACCTCCAAGACCACATAATTGAACAAAAATTGAATTGCACTGTTACGGTGGTGTAAGATTACTCGTTTGGGCTTACTGGGTTCCAGAATAGATCTGCATGTTCAAATCGGTGCCATGACAGGCCAAATTTATAGAGACATCATTCTGAAACAGCATTTACGTTTGCTTAGAAGCGTCATAAGAACAGAATTTTTTTATGGATGGAAACGCCTGTCGTCACCAAACATACATCGTAAGCGAATGCCTTCAATCTGAGTTTATTACCCCAATAGAATGGCCAGCATTCTCACATGGCTCGAATCCGGCAGAACATGTGCGGTACGTGCTTGGTCAACGAGTTTCAGCCCTTCAACCACGTACTACATGTGTACCAGAACTTCTGAAAGCATTTTGCTTAGAGAGGGAAATAATCTTCCCCATGATCAGCTCCATAATTTGATACTTAGTATGCCTAGGTTGTGTACGGACTGTATTAGATCACATAAGATACATACAATGCATTAATTATTATACCAACCGTGTAATATTATATTTTTGCAAAGAGAGTATTTTTTTTTCTGTAATTGCTCCAGGGAGCAAAAATCGTTTTTCTAAGAACGGTATCACTCATACGCCGCTTTTTTGTTATTTATATTTTATTTAAAAACTGGGCTCAAAGAATAAACCCCGTTTGTTTTGTTTGTGTACCTATACTTTCCGCAGCTGACATTATGTCTAAGTTATGGACAAAAGTATAATTAAAATATATTTATATGCATAGTTAAATATGATAAACTCTTAATGTATAAGGAGGTATAACTTTTATCACAGTTACTAATATTTCAAATCAAAACTTTTATACCAAATCTATGATATTCTTAAATTAAAAATTTACATTTGAAATCCTAGATTTCTAGATGAAATATTCTACAAAATTCAGTTATAGCAAAACATGTTATCATTCATAATATAGTTTGATTCTAAAATAATTCAACATGTCTTTCATGGATATTTTAAACTCATTTGCTTAAAAGGGAATCGATGCAAACTAAGGAAAAACTCGAATGGGACTAAATTGAGTATGAACCTAACTTAGAAAATGTAAATAATGAGCTATTTTATGATGTAAAAATATCAAAAACTAAAAATATAATGATTTCTGTTCAAATATTTTAAGTAGTAGTTCATGATTCTAGGCGAGCGTTCTGCAAAGGTTCATTTTTTTAAATAAGGGAATTATTATTTTAATTTTGATGCTAGCCTTTCGACTACATTATCAACACAACTGGAAAAGTTAATTTTGAGAAATGCTTAAACATGACACATTCACTAAGCTATAATTGTCAATTAGTTTGATTTTCTCTTTAATTACTTTGGCCGTAACGAAATAACTCCTTTTTATTCTATAAATGTCCCAACTCTTGACTATATATTTACCTAGCATTATTTTAATTTTTGTCACATAGTTATTAGCATTCTTATCCATAAACATTTTTATCTAAACTTTAAATAAGTCATTGATATTTTACAAATACTCTCGAAGAAAGACGTGATTTTAATGGGGAATAATATTACAGGACAATTTCTCTCCTGTTATTGCTTCACTTATCGGTGAAATATAGAAGTATACATTCTCCGGAATTATTTTAGCTCTTTAACTTAAACTAAATGGAGCTTTGACACAAAAGCCTTATTTCTTGATTGTCTAACGATAAAACTGTTATCTAATTTTTGAAAGATATTTGTTCCAGTTATAGTGACTATAACTTGATGTGGCTAATTTCAACTTTAGAATCCATGATTATATTACGCTGGCAGACTAATAAAAAGGTCAGTCATTTATATATATATATATATATGTGTGTGTGTAATGACTCCGTCTAGTATTCTTTAAATTAACTCCTTTAAAATATTTTCTAATTCTTTGATACAATATTAATGTGGTGATGTTAATCTTAATCTAATTGCTCCCGCGCGTTTAAAACCAATTACGACTCACGTTAGAAAGGAGTCGCGCGACCTTCACCGCCAGTATATAAAACATAGAGAGCTATGTGCTCACTCTTTTTGTCTTTGTGTTCGTCATATAAATCTCTGCTGCTTGTCGCTTCTGTATGTGTTTGTGTGCAAAAAATAAAAGTTTCACCAGGCAGCTTTAGGTTGATACTCTCCATCCTTGGTGGAAATCTTGTGGCATCTTTTTAGTACAAGTTTTAAAAGAGATGCTCTCCAACTTTGGCACCTTCCTTAACCCAAAAAGGGGGACCGAGTTGACTCTTGTGTCGACTCGGTCCCCCTTTTTTAGGGCCCATGGGCAATTTTTTTTTTTACTTTGTCAATGCTGAAACTTTGGACCTCCATTCCTCTAGCAGCTTGTTAAAGAGCTGCAGGTATTTTGCATATTGAAAAGATTTCCGCTTGGTTCAATGAGAAAAGTGCCCTTCCTCGTGAAAGTCCTCATGCATGGCGCTGGGATTGGTTCCATCACAAATGTTTTTAACTTGGGCTGCATCTCCAAAGACATGGTGGAGAGTCCCAACTCTTTGAATATCATCAAAATGTTGGATCAGTAAGCCAATAGGAATCTCATGATATGGATATTGTTTCAATGTTGGACTGTATCAGCCAATAGGGGCTTCATGATATAGATATTGTTTCAATGTTGGAGAGTATCAGCAAATAGGAATCGATTCACTTGACCCACCAGAGTATAAAAGGCAAGCCATCAGCAGCTAGAGACATTCTCTCTCAGAGTTCTCTCAAAGCAACATGTCTCAAATAGCCTTTTTCGCTCATGCCAACGTGTTTCACCGTGGGGGCAAGCCTGTTCCTGTAGAATTATCTATTGCCACCATTCCGGAGGATGGAAAGGATCCGGAAGTCATCTGCATTACCGTGGATTACTCCAACCTGGTGACGACTTCGAAAGATTGCCGGTCAAACCGATACATCAACGAGAGCCTCAGTCTCAAAAGCCACATCCCAGGATCCGTGTCAATGGAGTACCTATCCTTTTGAGTCATTGGCAAATTTTGTCACCTAGAGCAAGGAAATCGAGGCCTCGTCGTCGTAAAGGGGTCAGACCAGCGAAAAAAATTTGAGAAGCTGAGACTTTTTACCATCAATTTGGAAATTCTACCAAAGTCCCATGACCTAAATGACCATACTCTGCCAGATCGCTTGCACGATGAGATGTACGAGTATTATGACATATCCGAGTGCACCATGGTAAAGTCATACCGTTTTGCCCGATACCTGCAGAACTTTAACAAGCTGCAGGCCGATTGTAAAAAACAAATGGCTGATTTAGTGGAAGTGTAAAAAAATGGACGGAACTGTACAAAATTGGATTGAACTGTAAATATTGGACTGGACTGTAAATATTGGCCTGAACTGTAAATATTGGACCGAAAAAAGGGGGACCGAGTCGACACAAGAGTCGACTCGGTCCCCCTTTTTTCGGGTCAATGAATGTGCCAACGTTGGAGGGCCTCTGTTTTAAAACTTGTACTAAAAAGATGCCATAAAATACATGAAAAAAATAGTTTCAAGCATGGAGAATATCAACCAATCGGAATCGTTTCACGTGACCCCACTAGAATATATAAAAGGCGAGCAGCTAGCAGCCAGAAGTCAGAGTGCTTCTGAATGTATGACAGATATTTTCCTTTACATATTCTGACACTTACAGCGCCATGTGTTGATAAAATTTGGAAATATTTTTTCCCTATGTCATACGCTTTCCCTTTTCATCAATAATACATTCAAATTTGACGTCATTCTGATAAGTGGTTCCTTTTTATAGCGTTTTGAAACTTCAATTATAATCACCTTGTACATAATACATATAGCTATCAATGATTTAATTCCACTTCTCTTTTAGGAAATAATTTTTCTTCGTGTTATTAACTCTATTTTTGGCATGTGTTAAAGTATTTTTAAGAATTTTTCCTTGAGTGCAAGCCTGTTTTGGTTTTGTTGGAATTTGAATGAATCTTCACTCTTTGATCTGTTCTCATTTCTTAACATATTTTACAATAGCTTGGAATTTTAGCTTTTCGGGGTCTTTGATGCATAGATTATTGATTTTACAAAATGTTTGATTTTGAAAACTATATTAAGGTATTTCAATTATTTATTTAGAATTATTTCATTAAACTTATAGTATTCATATAAACTAATTTCTACACTAATTTATTTCGCTTTCAGCACCGTGCTTTCAAAAATCAGGGAAGGTAGGCTAGACTTAAAACTACTGATGATAAATTTGGCTACAAGAGTTTATAATTGTACTATTCTGGGCATTTAAGAATCACCTCCACTGTACTGTTACACCTCTATTTAGAGTTTAGTTTAAAATTCAGTTCGTTGAATTTTAGTATATGTTTGATGATTTTATACATATTCAAAGATATGTATACATATAGTGATTATAATGAACAAATCACATATTCATAACTAAATTGTTTAAAACTATGAGGCTTAAACAAAACAAATATTTTTCTATTTGATATATTTTTTGCATTTGTTCAAGGTCACATAAAAGTGACTTTCTTCTATATTTAAAACTTTTTTAAATTTCCTATAAATGTTTAATAACGTAATCTTGTATAATACGATCTGAAACTCCTTTTCTTCCTACAGAAAGATGAGCGGTATCAAAGCTTAAGTAAATGTTAACAATAACTCCTGAAAATAATATTCTTCTTCTTTTTATAAAAATATAATATCATGTCAAGTTCCAAAGAAGCAGATACTAGATCATGATATGAAATCACAATTAACTGAACATGACCAATATCCAAATCCTTTTTCCAATTGCTGTTTACATAATTAGGCTTAAAATAGAGTATTAAATAATTACTGAGAAAGTTCTAAAAAATAATCGGCATTAAATTTAAAAAAGTGTCAGCGGGCAATAGCTGTTTTTAGGTATCTTATAGAAACACTTAAAACGTTATTAATCTTGAGACAAGTACATTCTGGATAGGAATATGAAAATCTGACAGTTATAATAGTTATAAACTCATTCACAAATGTAATTTGTTTTATAAATAGAACGAGAGAAATATCACTAGATATGGCTCCTATGCTTTAAAAGTAACGCAAAAAAAATAGTTCCAAGAGGTAATGATATCATAATGAGGAATCCCATTTATACAGCTAAAAAAATTTAAACTGTTTTCGAATATACAATTTAGATTTAGATCATTGAACAAAAACCTTTAAATTAAAAACTTATTTTTGAAAATGAAGAGAAAACTTCACACAATATGTTTTTGAGAAATATAACATTATTTTTTTATCAGATGTAATACTCAAATCATATAGACTCAATGTTATTAAGAAAATAGGTAGAAATATTCCACCTTACATCTGCGTAATTTCTTGTTTATACTACATTCTCTCAGAATGGTTTTCTTCTTCTCCTTATAAATGACAAGATAAGATGTTTTCAGCAATTATAAAAATTTGATAAAAATACTAAAATCTTTGAACAAAATTATAATACGGAATGAAAACACATTACAGAGTAGGAAAATAGATTAATTTTCTTCAGTTTTAATGAGAATTTGAGCAGTATATTTAGAATAATTAGAAGTAAATTCTGGCTGGAGGAGTTTTCAATTATAGTCATCATGGGATAATTAAAACTCAAAGAGGAAAAGCAAAACTATTCTTTCTTAAGGTATCCGAATACTTGCGACACCTTTTTTTTAAAAAAAACTGAGATATGGGGATTTTTTTAAAATGAAAGAGAAAAAAATTATTATTACTAAAATGGGAAAAAATAGGTAAAAATTTATTACAAATAACATAAACACGGCCCAGTCTAAGCTATTAGTTTATCAACAAATTTTCAATTTTTTAATTCTGATGTGTTGCTATGGTATTCATTTTTGAAAATACCTTCAGGATAAGAGTTATTTTAATTTTTATAAAAACTAGAGTAATATACCTTAGTTATTACATGAAATTGCTTAAAAAAGCGGTTGTTACATTCACATAAATAACTGTAAATTTTATAATAAAACAGTGATTGATAAATCTGAAGATTAAAACACTTCTACTATTATACAGAACATACACACAAAAATTCAATTATTTTCAAAACTTTTTGAACAATCGCTGTCCCCGTTTGAACATTTAAAAAAAATTGGCAGTTATAGAGACTGCCGATAGAAGTGAAAACTTAGAACTTTTAGTATTAAAAATTTGAAATTTCATAATGTTTGAATTAAAATTATCAACATCAATCTGGTTTTCACATCTATTGACACTCCGAACAACAACTAAATGCATGTTTATATGGTTTTTTATTATTCAAATATATTACGGGCTGTACAAGATCATGACGAATTATAAATACAATTCAATTGAAATGACATTTAATATACAATCATATTATTTAAGGATAGTATTTGTATTTACTTAAATTTCAATGTACTTGACTTTTAACATTATTTTACTTGTTAGCATCATTGTCATCATTAAATTCAACAATACTTTGGCTTTTTGTACTTTCAATTATTTTATTTTGTTCTAAAAAAGATGCAATAGGCTTATGGTAACTTAAGTAAGAAAGGAAAATGTTTGATTCAAATTTATCTAAGTATCACGTGTAAAAACCGCATCGATTGTCGTTTTATATTTTATAGTACTGAGTTTTCGAACATTGCACATATTTAAATTAAGTGTTTCATTTAAAAATTCAATTAGAAGTATATTTTTATCATCTGCAAAGTTAATATTGAAGTTTCCACTTAAAATCATCGGCACATTATCATATAATTTTCGCCAAATCTTTTTTCGAGTATTTCAGAACCTTCTGTTGTATAAATCGTAAAATTTTCGCATAAAAATTGTTGTATCTGTCTCATAGGTTTTCCAGGCGAAATATAAACGTCAACCATTAATATGTATTGCCCATTCTCGGAATCGCAACGAGAAATGCACAGTATATATACATTGAACTTTTAATTAAATTCATTCAATTTCACATATAAGATATACACAGAACTAACTATACGTCAGCTGTATAGTTACAGATATATTGCTATAAGCATGTCGGTGAGGCGAACCCACGAGATTTCACCCATCCAAAAAGTGTCTAAGGCGAACAGCACACTGCGC
Source organism: Trichonephila clavata (assembly GCA_019973975.1). Lineage (NCBI taxonomy): Eukaryota > Metazoa > Arthropoda > Arachnida > Araneae > Nephilidae > Trichonephila > Trichonephila clavata. The sequence goes on along the minus strand of BMAO01018695.1, from coordinate 40,618 downwards.
GTGCGCCAGTCAGAGCATGTCGGTGACGCGAACCCATGAGATTTTCCCCTACCGAAAAGTACCCAACGCCGCTAAAGAAGTTTTCACTTAAAAAAAAAACACATTTCGAGTAAATAACGTTTTAATGTGTGACATCTTGCTTAAAGTAATGACATATGCTTTCACTAAAATCCTCGCGGGTTTTGTTCTAGTGAACGAAAAATAATAAACTTGGTATTTTTATAAAGCAAATAAGATGATCCATGAAATAAAATAATAAAAGTAATTTGTCAATTTTTGGTAAGATTCACAATTTTAGGGTAGTCGGATACCTTAATAATAAATGTTTTAAATATCATAACTTACAAAAAATGTAATATAAATAAATCAAATGATTAACTGTAATAATAAAATTTTATTACGAAAGAGTGTATATGTGCCCTAGGGAAAAAAAGCTGTCTTGATCAGATGTAAAAAAAAATATCTTCAGAATTGTATCTCTTTCACATGATTTAATTTTTTCTTCAATAACATTTTAATTTAGAATTATCCAGAAAACTAAGTTGAACTGGTAAAAAATAAATAATTTTATTAATATTCCTGATATGAAGCTCAAGAGCAGATCCTCACAAGTATGTATGAAGGGAAATTAAAATTATATTACTTATAATTATATTCTTTTTACGTGAGTAACACATCATTAAAAATAATACTAATCGATTTTATAATTTCAATATGATACAATCCTTACTCAATAAATCTTGCGAATAAGATGGAAATTTAGAAAGTTAACTCAAATTAATTTAATCAAGGCATTAATCCTGATACAGCCGACTGGGTGGCGTGTTTTGTTTGTCGCTGGCCTTCTGCAATTTCTGCTGGGTTCGACCCCGTTCCAAGTTGGAGGATTTTCATAATGCAGAAAAATGACAGTGGCCATTTCACATAGTTATACGGCATGTAAAAGGTCCCTAGAGTGTCGGTTTGGCTTGGGTGCTCTCGGCAAAATTAAATACAAGTACAAGTTCGCATCGTCAAAACTCAGATGCTTCCCTCTAGGGAGGAAACTGGGCGTCAAAATTACCTGGAATGATTGATATCCGCCTATATGTTGCCACACTAAAACAGAGATACCAGCTTCCGGAGAATGTACTAGATCTACAATGGTAAAACACCAATCAGAAGCCGATTAGAAATAAAAACAAATCGCAATGCTTGTTTTAATCCAGAAGCCTTAAAATTAAATTTATGCTGTTCTGTATTGCATTGTTTATGAGAAGTAATTCTTAATTTTTATATTCAATATATTAAAACTAAATTGTTTTCATCATATGAATTTTAGGGTCCCTACTTTTAAACAAAACATCTTAAAGTGATATTATTAAGTACATATTCTTTTAAAATATTTAATTATATATGCATTCAATTAGTCTTAAAAAAATCTATCTTCTAGCGATTTTTTTTAATTACTCGGCTTGTCTCGACTGAAGATATACATGCTTTTATTTTAAATAATTGATGCTAAGAAATTTCAGAATTATCTTCAAATCATAAACCCACAATATTTTTATATCTGTTGATATAAAAGAAGTACTGAATTCTTGAAACTCGAGTTGAGAAAAAAATTATGAAAAAATAAATAATTTGCTTTTTTAAATTTGCTAATAATTAATATCTATTTACATACATTTTTTGGAAAAAAATATGTGAATGAAAATAATTATTTTAATCACCTTAAGGGCTTTTATAAAACTTTAAGAAATATTATTTTTTATTGGTAAGAGAAAAATTATCTTTTCCTTTCTTTATTTAGTTCTAAAAAAATGTATTTTTACTTAGAACACATTCTCAAAGATTCCCTTCATCAAATTGAAAAATATGTTGTAGATAAAAAGTGAAGCTTAATATATAGCATACTTGTAAAACTCTCTACTGACCACGACAAATTTTTTAATGACCAGAAATTATCTTAACAATGCTACACTAAGTTTCAAAAGGCAGTAAAAATAATTGATTTAGCATTTTATGCATTAAATCGTCTGAAATTAATATGTATTGAAACTGTTCGATATAATTAGCTGGATACTTGGTAAAATGCTTTCTTTTATATTTTCTGAAGATGTAATTTTAAGCACTCATCATAGAATTCCCACACATTTTTAATATGTTATGGAAATTATAATGCACAAAATCACCATACATATTACATAAACAATGTTTTTTCTGTACATCAGTGAAAATAAATAAAAATATATAAAGATCGTTTTTATATTTTAAATAACTAAATTAGCAAGAGTAAAATTGTATAAATCTACATTAATTACTTATTTTTTAATTGCAAAAATGAGCATGATTCCAATATTTCTAATATTTTCTAATTTACTCAATTCTTCTTAGAAAGTTTCACAGTTTTTCAAAAGTTTGATTAAAATTTTACATTTTTTACAGTAATTTTACAGATGTATTTACGACAGTAATTTGCACAATTCTGTAAAGGGAAAAATCATGATAGAATTATAGTGGTGTATAACTGCTAGACAAGGATTCCTTTACCACCAAATCTATTGATTTCTGTTACGTAGGAGAAATAAAGGCGAGCTTCACTTTCTCTTCAGAGGAAAACTCGATAAAAGTCAGAGTATCTGGTGGATCTTGACTTATTACTGAAAAGTACACGTCCCATTCTTGCGGTGTCTATGATTGACGTTTTCGACTCCAAATAACCAATTTTCCCTGTTGGTTGTAGTCTAAAGGAAACACATGACTGGACGCTTGGCGTAAGGGCCTAAACTGTGAAACTGGAAATTCTTCTTCCAGACGCAGTGTCTACTTGCTTGTGTCCTTAGCAGTCACAAGCAAGCTAAGAAACCGTTGTCCGCCTATGTCGTCGTACACTTAGATCCTGTACAGATGTTGTTGCTCTATGGTGGCCTTGACGTAATTTAATGATGACAGTAATAATGATTTAGAATAGATTCTACAGCTGGAGAACACTTTGGGGCCACTTGTAACAATTGGGCCGTCTCCACTTATGACCAGGCAGTTTCATGCCTGCCAAAGGCTCTTTATCACAGATAATCATTTAAACGATTATGAGAACTCATTCTTACTGCAAACAAGCGCGTAATGTAACACGCACAAAACTTCCAAATGCTTTAACAGTTTCAATTCAGGAGTTCGGCAAACACTGACGCTAAACCATTCTCCAAACCGAAGGTTTATATTGTGTATTACCTTTCTTCAAAATATAAAAAGTATAAATTCTTTCAATTTTATTGGTAGCTATTCTGAATTACGAGGTGTGGCACAAAAAAGCGGGACTAAGTGAAAACTTTAAAAAAAAAAGGAGATAGTAACAGCGGTTTTTTGTTGAAGCCATCCGACACGCTTCCTCTATTGATGTGGCCAGTTTCGACAATCAATCACACCAGTTGGGAGTACTGCATCATTGAATGAACACGTTCAACCACATTTTGCCGGGAAAATGCTTAATGAAAAATTTGAACAGCGATCAACATCAAGTTTCTTTTGAAACTTAAGAAATCAGCCATAGAAAAAAATTTAAATGTTAACCGTGACTTATGTCGATGAAACTTTGTCTCGTGCACGTGTGTTTGAATGGCATAAGATATTTTGAGGAGGAAAAGACAGTGTGGAAGCTGATGAACTTCTTAGGCGCCCAAGGTCAGCAATTACAGACTAAACATTGCCGAAATCCGTGATGTGATCCGATGTGACTTAAGATTAATTGTTCGTTCAGAGGCGGAGTTGATGAACATGTTTAGGGAAGTTGTTTGACGTAAAAATAGGGAAAAAAAGAAACCATGGTTTTGGAGTGATGAATGGCTTTTGCCACAGGACAATGCATCCACTCACACGACCCTATCCGTTAAGCAGTTTCTGACTAGTAAAAATATTACTGTGATGAGGCATCCCTTTTATTCAGCTGATTTGGCTCCAAAGGAGACTTTTTTTTTTTCCTACAGTTAAATCTTACTTAAAGGGAACTAACTCATTCAGCCTCAGCGGAAGAAGTTCAGACTAAAATGGAGAATCTCCTAAAGGGCCTCCCAAAAGTCTCGTTCCAGAACTGTTACCAGTATTGACAGCCCATAATGCAGAAGTGTGTGAATGCTGTTGGGTACTACTTTGAAAGTGATAATGTCACGGAGGATTTATTCTGTATGTACAATGATTTATTCGACCAGTCTTGTTTTTTGTGTCTCACCTCGTGTGTCAAAAACCATTTTTCTGACATTAATATAGGACAGAAAAGTTTTTTTTCTTATATTGAAATATTTTTATGTATGTAGAAATAGTTTTATGTAGTAAATACCTTACTTTTGAATTTTTAATTTACTTTCCCTTTACAATCTCTAAAATCTTAATTTATTCTCATTATTTATATCGCGATAAAAGTAGATTCAAATATTCCCATTCAAATTTACGGAATTTTAGTCTTTTCCTCGAGGGACTTGGGTTATTCAATACAAAATGCGCATCAGTGAGGTAATTAAATAATCAAACTTAATTAGAATTTCTAATAATTAGAATGAAATTACACAAAGACTAGTAACTGTGTTATCAAGTTAGTATCATTAACTCTCAAATAGCTTCAAACTAACTACATTTGTGATGCCTTTAAACAAAATCTTTGATGATGGCAATTTACCTTCTTCCTTAAAATGACTTTAATCTTCTCCTAATCTTAAATCTGATTGTATTTTATCTCTTATTTATGCTTTGAGATCACTTCATTTATTCAAAATGTTATACAAATAAAATGTGTTTTTAATCTTTTCAAGACATTTCTCCTGTTGACTCAGTTGCTTGGAGGTTGAGTGCCCGCTTCATAAGTTCAAAGCACCAGATTCAATACCAACTGGATTTGATAGATTTACTGGGTATGAAAATCGTAGGCACACATATCATATGATTATGGGGCATATATTAAAGATCTTTTGAGTATCTGAGGTGGATAGAACTCGCGACTTTCATATTCGTAAGCACATTACATATCACTCCACCAAAATGATCACCAGTCCAGAGGCTGTTACTGGCTTATATAGGACCCTACACTACACACTTCACCATTAGTGAGGCGGTGGATAGACGAAAGAACGACATAGCTGTAATGGTGAAGGTGTGAGTTGTTGAGTCAAGTGGATCTGACGGCTTTGTTTGCTGCGTCAAGTAGGTATGGCGGTTCTTGTGGCAGGTAGATAACGCCACGACAGCTGCGCGAAGGTTGCGTTTTTTCTAAGTTCAGAATCATAGTCACCAATAAACAGGATAGAACTCGTGATCTTCTGATTCGTAAGCACGTTACATACCATTAGATCAAAATGATCATTTCAGTCCGGAAATCTGTTACTGGCTTGTATAAGAGCCACCACTACATATCAATTTGGCTCTGATACACTCGGTAAAGTTAAATCACGGCAATCGTTAGCATCCGATGAGAGTTTGAATTAAAATAAATACAAGAGTTCAAATTTGGAAGCGAGAGCCACCATGAGTTGGCTCTCACACTTGAGAACTTGCTGTGTCCCCAAAGGCTTAATTACCAATATGCAAACCATATGGGGGGAAAAGATGTTTCTCAGATACATACTGTAAGTAAATATTACGAAAACAATATTTTACATTAAACTACTCTTAGCACTTCAAAGTCTACAAATGAATAAATAATAATATTAATAATGCTTTTGTCTGTCATTAGAAATTAAACAAAAAAATTTTTTTAAATGTTGTTAAACTTATATGGTAAAATGTCCACAATGTATGTTATTCAAAAAAATATTAAAAATGTTTATTTCATAAGCATTAGTAGTAAGTTTTCTGTTGTGTTAAGATTAATCTTATAATCATGATTGTGTTTTTATTCCTAAATAATAGAAAATCTAGGATCTACAAAAAAACTTCAAAAACTTTTTATGTCTCTCCTTAGCAACTTAATTGTATATTAATATGCAATTTTGAAAGTATCCATCGTGATTTTATAAGTTTTTATACATTATTTACAAGAAGATTATATACATAGCCTTAAAACGTTGAAGCCAATTTCTTTCAAAACTAATTTAGGTGGTTCTGCTTTTTTATTTCGAAAAGCAGATTGTTTTCTCTCTCTCTCGTAATGTAAATTTCCAATATCTTCTCTAGGCACTTTAGACCAATTTAATAAAAAAAATTACCCTTCGTGCTTTGTGTCACACAAATCATTGATGTGTTTTTCCATAACACCTTATAAAAATGCATGATATGATAGCAACAAATTCTCAAAGCCAATATCATGGTTTCATAAAATGAAATAATGCCTAAAATTAAAATATTATATACATGTATGTATATATATATATATATATATATATATAGTGGTGGCAAAAAGTCCTGAACACACTCATTTTTAGTGTAATTTTTGTGTTTGACTTCATTTTTCGTTGTGAAATTATCGCACTATCTTAAATATTGTCATTGATTTTAATGTATTTTTTATGCTGATTTCAAATCTAATACCAGTTTCTTAATGACTAATATATTTTTTGTAGTAAAGCTACCTGAACACAATAATGTGAAATATGTGCAGAATAAAACAATATAGAATAACATAATATGCAAAGAAAAATAACACCAAAATTGACAAATACGGTATATTTAATAAGCATTTTGAAAATTACATTGTTGTCACATGTTAGAAAATCAATATTTTACGGGCCAGCCGTTTGCTTTGATTACGGCTCTACATCTTTTTGGCATGGAATACACTAATTTCAAAAGAAGATCTTTCGTGACAATATGGTTGAAGGAAAATATTAAAGTTGCTAAAGTACCATGAGGCCTTTCTACTGTTGTGAGAACATTGAAAATTATTTCTGAAACAAATTTTATTGAGGACAGGGGGCGATCAGGACGACCAAGAAAAACATCTTTACGTGAAGACAGGTTATTGCACGGAATTTCATTTTCAAACAGAAAGCTTAATTCCTCGCAAATTTTGAAACAATGGACTTTGACATCAAATGTGAGTGTGTGCCCAAGAACTGTTAGAGGAAGGCTGCTGAAAATTGGGTTACGAGGCTCTAAAGCGCGCCCAAAACCATTACTGACTGAATTTCAACGCAAGAGGCGATTGACGTTGGCAAGGGAACATTCATTATGGACTATTAAAGACTGGGAAAAGGTAATATTTCGTGACGGGAGTCAATTTTGTATTTCTGGCAACCAAAGTAGTGCCTATGTAAGACGACGCACTCATGAGGAATTCAGCCCTCAGTGTCTGAAGCCCACAGTAAAGTACCCGACAAAAGTGATGGTATGGGGTTGTATGTCTTCTCATGGTGTTGGAAGACTTCACATCGTTAGCGGAACAGTGAAACCCATGGATTACATTGAAATACTACAAAATATATTGCTACCAACTGCGAGTGATCTTTTTGGGAATCAGTCATGGATTTTTCGGGACGATAACGCCCCTTGTTATCGTGCAAAGGTAGTCCAGAAATGGTTGAAAGGCCATACTGTGAATAGAATGAACTGGCCAGGACAGTATCCCGACCTTAATCCGATACAGAACTTATGGCTTAAAATTAGTTATGAAATTTCAAAGGAAAAACCTTCGAACAAACGTGAATTAATTGAAGCTTTAATATATTCCTTCAACCATATTGTCACGAAAGATCTTCTTTTAAAATTGGTGCATTCCATGCCAAAAAGATGTAGAGCCGTAATTAAAGCAAACGGCTGGCCCATAAAATATCGATTTTCTAAACATGTGACAACAATGTAATTTTCAAAATGCTTATTAAATATACCGTATTTGTCAATTTTGGTGTTATTTTTCTTTGCATATTATGTTATTCTACATTGTTTTATTCTGCACATATTTCACATTATTATGTTCAGGCAGCTTTACTACAAAAAATATTTTAGTCATTAAGAAACTAGTAGTAGATTTGAAATCAGCATAAAAAATACATTAAAATCAATAACAATATTTAAGATAGTGCGATAATTTCACAACGAAAAATGAAGTCAAACACAAAAATTACGCTAAAAAATGAGTGTGTTCAGTACTTTTTGCCATCACTGTATATATATATTCTAAGTACACTCAAAATGCAATTAAAATTGAAATCAAAATACATATACTTTATTAAACGAAGGAAATAAAAACTGAGTTTTCTATTCAGAAAATGATAAAAGTGAAAAATATAATTTCTTATTTTTATCAATATGATAAATCTTTCATAAAATTTTCAAATTATTAATCAAATTACTTAAAAACTTATCCATGTAACAAAGAAAACCCAGATATGTGTTTTTCCATTTCACATAATAATAGAGAAAGTGTTCTGAAGAAAATCCACGAAATTAAACTTTAAAAAAAGTTTTTTTCTCTATTTATTGCTTCATTAAGGACAAATTGTTCATTAATGCTACATTTACAGCCTGAGATACTTATTCATTTTAGAATAGTTAAAGGAAGTCTTCTCATGTTTCCCCTTCTTCAAATGATCTCATTAAACGTTTCTAACTCAATAAATATATGGATCGATTTTAAAGTTAGTTATTTAATGAAAAATTACTTAAAACAAATAAACAACTATTATTAAGTAGCGTCGTAATCACTGGTGGATAGCTACAAGATTTTGCTGAATAAAAATTTAAAACAATTTAAAATAACGATGGAAATATAATTTAAATCTAATGAAAATAAAAAGTAACTAAAGTAAAATGCCCTATTTAAAAACAGTCATTAATATATGTTGGCAAACATTATGGCGAAGTAAATTTAGTGCATATTTTTAAGGTAACGGGCATTTTTTTTATTTTTGGAAAAAAATGTTTCTTTGAAAGAAACATTAAGAAAAAAAACATTTTCAGAACATAAATACAAAATATTTTTCTTTGTTAACTTTCTCTTAAATTCAATATAATAAGGCACATTATTACTTTTATTTGTTAAATTTTCCTTGTGAACATGTTTGTTAGATATTGCGAGTTTTTACTTTCTTTTTAATCATCATAGTGTACTTATGTTATTTCTACATAGCTTGATAAAGTTATTTGTTTTGCAAGTACACTGATATAATTTTCAAAAAATATTTTTCTCAATGTTCTGGATAGTGTTTGCAAATACTCTTTGATTCTATAAGTAGTATATATATAAGTATCTCAATTAAATGTAAAAAAAGTTATGTATCAGTTTAAATACGATTTTCTCTGAATAGCTTATACGTATCTATTCAAATCATTTCAAGAAAGGAATGTGCAATTCATACAAAAATTCTAGTTTATTGTATTATTGAAATGCAAATGGATTTGGTCAAGATTTAAAAGTTGTGCGTGTTCTTATGATATTATTATGAATGAAATTAAAACTTCAAAACGGATTCTCCCAAAGCACAAATACTAAATCTCATTTTGATAACTCAGATAATTAAAAATCTAATTCGCAAGAATATAGCAAAACTCTCTCATTTTTATATATTTATTTTTGGTGATATGTATATATATCCCATGTATGTGAAATTCAACACTATTACTGTTTAAATATTTTTAAATATTCTTTTTAACAAATGCACATATGCAGTTCTTATAATTTCATATATTTCATCTGTAAATTAGGTTATTTGACTTTGCTTTCATTCCTGTACAAAATTTATCATGCGAAGGCTTTTAAAATCATGGAAATGAAAAAAATAAAGGCATAAACATCTTTTGTACACGGTGTGCATTAGCTCTGAGCATTGAATTAACTCTGAAGTGTGCGTATTTATTTTTTTACTTATTAAGATAAAGTTTTAGGAAATATTGATCTTTCATTCGTTTTCTTCTATATAATATTTATGGCAGCATAATGTTTAATTGTTCTACATTTTTGCAATTTCTTATGGAAAGCAGTTTTAAATAAGCTAATTAATATTTCATAAAAGTTTCAGACTATTCGATGAATATTATATCATGCTATTCATGGAATACAAACTTAAAACTCATTTTTCTCCATGTCTAATGTTTTTACATATACTAACTATTATTCCAAACCCTAAGGCTTTTTTGGTAATTGAAGTATGGGTTTGATATTTTTTATATATGTTTTGAAATGTATGTTTTTTTTAAAACTGTGCATGGAATTAACTCTAACATGTTTTGTGCTTTTTCTAAAAAAATAAAGAGCAGCAGCAGAAAAAGCCCATGCACAGTTTTATGTAGTTTATTATAAGGTACTTGGAAAAAAATGTTTAAAGAAAAGAAACATATTTAAAAAAGCCTTAGGAGCTTAATAAATGTTTTAAAAAGCTTCAAAAATTTAAATTTTACAAACATTTTGAAAATAATTTAAAATTTTTGTATGGAATTGTTATCAAATATTAACGTTTAAAAATGCAATGAAAGCCAAATATCAAATATTAAAAATAAAAAAAAAATTGTGAAGATAGTACCATATCGCCTTAAAAATATTTCCTAAGTTGTACTGCATTTTTCTCACTATCAAATTCTTCACGTTACTCCTTCCTAAATTTTTGACAAGGTTGACGTGTTAATAACACAGGACTGCAAAATTAAACTTTTGAAAAATACAGAAAAAATTTCATGCAATTTGATGTGTTGATTTCGAAAATTGCCACCTTTTTTTTTCCAATACGTCAGAATTTTTTCGTTAACTCAATATTGACATTTTTTTCTAAAATATTATTTGAAAAGGAATTATCTCAAACAATTTAGCACGTATCAACTAGCAATAGTAGTTTTTATCTAGTTAAGTAAATCTATGTAAATATCGATTCTTGATGCGGCAAACTGAATTTTCAATAAATGGATGAAAACCACTGTCGCCAGATCTCCCGACTTGCATCTAGTTGATAGAAAAGCAAGGTTTATCTGCTTGAAGTGCAAACTTTTTATATTTAATTATTGTACAGTTACTAGAAAAAAATCATTTAAATACTATTTACATGAACTTTTATTAAGGTAGTTTATATAAAATAAACGATTGACCAAGATGAGAAATAGAAAGATTCGGCATCCGTAAAAGTTTGAAACAAATTTAAAACTCCACAAAAAGCAAAATAAAACAAAGTTTATATTTAAATAAATATTATTTCTTCCTTTGAAATTCTTTTTAACGCTTTCTTTTTATATTCAACCTCGAGTTTACTTCGTGTTAACGTCCAACATTAGTTGCAGAGCAAGTGTTTTTCCCATCTTCTTGGATATTTGTGCTCCATACCTTTGATGTTTTTTTGGAATCTTTCCCCCTGTTCTTCACTGACTTATACCAAATTATCAGAGGAAGAGTCCATAGGTGAGTGAAGGAAATGTATTTTTACTTAACCAACCCAATATTATATTTCCTTCGTTACCATGGAAATCTCAAATTATTTATTCTTTACAATCTGGCGGATATCTGGAGCAACAAAGATCCACTCTTTCTCAACTTAGCTTCGGATAAACCTGGAAACTTTTTGTATAGATATCTGAAACAATCACCATCTCTTCTGGAATAGCCAAGGCAACCTGCTTCATTACCCTTAATTTTATGTAAAGAAGAGATGGTAGCAAAACATTGTCCGGTTCAACTATATATAAGCGGTTTCTAATCATATTCTTTGTAAATGGCTTTTGATTTTTTCTCCCGACCGTTCTGTTTCTACCAAATGTTGAGTATTCGCACGGCTTCCGCACTCAGAAATGAAACATGGGAACTTTGCATATTTGCCTTGTTGACCAAGAAGCATGAAGGTTACTGTCAAATCAACGATAGTGGTCCACCCGCGGTTGGCATATTTTATTTTGTTATATATTAAGACGAGAGACAGGTTTTCATAGTATTCTTTTAAAAGCGCCAAATGTCCAACTGGTACAGATGCATACTGTCTTCCGTGATGATGAACGACAGCCTTTTAAGGCCCATTTTCGATTAATCTACCTCCCTTTATTTTTATCTTAGGTGACATTAAATATGCTCATCAATCCGGGAACATCTGAACTACTGGTTCTAGTCTTCCTTAAAGTATATAAACAAAAGAATTTGGTTTTTTCCCCTAAGTTCTTATACCAAGAAAAAGAGGTTCCGTTCATCAACAAGTTTTTCTTCAATTTCAATCTGGAGCCCAACGATTCAACTGCCTCTTTCGAAAGGTCAAGACCTCAAATTAGATCATTAAGTTCAACCTGGTAAGAAGTGAATCGGCTCCTGAGAACTTATATTTCGTATCGAAGCCAGTAACTTGTGGCGAAACTATTGGCAAAGAGAGGTTGCATTGAAAATGTGTCTCAGAGTTATTCTGTATGTTTCACTACGGTAGATTGAAGGTTTATCACTGAAATAAAAATGTGAGCACTGAAAAAATTGCTTGATAAATACTCATAAAAATCCAATAAAAATTGAAGTTTTCAAGAAAACGTGAAATATTAGCAAATTTTCATGGTATTTTTAAAATCAGCATAAAAAAATACAAGCTAAGCCAATACTTCCCTTGTATTTTTTACATTGCATATCTGTGTAATCTATACTAAATATTTGTGTAGATGAAACCGTAAATCGAAAATAATAGTTCTAAAAATTAATCCATAAAAGAGACGCTATTTGATACTTTTTATCCTCTCAGTTCGTAGAACTAAGCATTAGAAAAAATACACAACTTAAGTGTCAAGGAAAATAACAATCAGATAGAATGTTACAAAGTATCCTAAAAATTTCCAGGGGGAAAAAAACGAACATATATTAATCCTTATATACACACGTATATGATATAGAATTTAAGAAGGCTTATTATTCAAGTACTTTCCTATTATTCTAAGCTGAACAAAATAGCGGTTATTAACAAGCTGTACATAAATAATATTTTTATTCTAACTCATAAATATTCATAATACAACTATCCACTGGTTTACATTTTTTTTTTCAAAAAGAGACCAAAAAAATTTTAAAATTTTTACTATTGATTGATTTTTGCTTGATTTCGAATAAAAAGAAAAGCTTTTTTTTTTTAGAAAAAATATATGACTCCCAATTTTATGGCTATACGCAGTTATGTTTAAAATTTTATTTTCTTGGAAAATAAAAAATGATGTATTGGTCCGTTTATATGAAAGCAATGCTCATCCGCGTATCAGGAGCTCATATATTAATAAATTTTTTATCCCTTATTACATTGCTTTTTACATTACAAATAATTTTTCATTAATTTCTTTTACCAATACATTTCCCATCTAAATGGATTGTAAATATTTTTTTTACTGTTGTATTTCTCATATGCTCTGAACGAATTCTTTACTATTAGGTACAAGTTCTTAAAATCCTTTATTTCATTACTTTCTTTTTTTATTTCTGTAAATATGTCCAAAATCTGTTTGATAAATTATTCCTATTAAAGTATGTTTAACTTGAAATGGAGTGCAGGACATATAGTCTTTATTTCAAATCCAAATAATATGTATTAAAATAGCAAAGAAGCATTATTTTTATAAAATAAATTGCAATTTATTTGAAAAAGTACAATGTAATTCCTGAAATATATAAGGCCCATTAAACTTTCTATTCAACTTTTTATTGCGTAACAAATTATTCTACAAAATGACAAATATTTTTGCATTTTACTGTAAGAAAAAAATAATGAATGAAATTAGTGTTTCATTGTTATACTAAGAGAATCAACCATCAGTTACAATAAACTGAAAAAACACACATATTATTTTCTTGAATTTTTACGCCATCTGAACATTCACAAAGTGATGAAGAGAAAATAATAATAACAAGCTATATAAAAAATATTAAGTCAATTCCTACTTAGGTTAACAAAGAAAAGTTTTTTTTTTAGTCAGTTTTTGTAAATAATTACAATTAAAGTAAATATGCATATATATATATATATATATAAGACAGAATCACAATACAAAGTGACAAAATAGAAATAGATTTTCCTCACAATATTTCTTTTTCCTTTCTATTTATGGTGTTAGACTTTTATTTTTCTACTATTTATTCATTAATTAAATTTATCTATCTAATTAAATAGTATAGTTAAAAAGAAATCACATTCTTAGAAATTAGGCTATTTCAGGCGGGATTCGAGCCCACAACCTTTGGATTAGAAGTCCATCGCTCTATAACGAAAAGTTTTCCTTTCTATATTTGGTGTTGGACTATTATTTCTTTTTATTAATATTTATTCATTTTTAATTTAATGAATGAATTAATATTTGAAAAAAACTGTATCAACATAAAGTGCCCTCCACTGCTAGTTTAAAAAATGTATTTGAACTTGGATGGATGAAGAGAAATTATATTATTACTGATTGAAAATTTAAAGAACATATATAAATAAATAAATATAGGGAGTGAACTAATAGTATGAATTGAAAAAGAACTCTTACCAACAAGCAATTTATCTACTTTCTACGGAAAAGAATTCTACACATAATTAGTCAAGGTGAATCATGACAACTAATTCAAAAATTTAAAAAAAAGTAGTGCTTTGCTTGTTAAAGAGGGTCACATCATTCTCATCCATATTGCTTGAAACAAAAATTTATTTTTTTAACTAAGGGAGCATTTTTCGAAAATAATCTATTAAATTCAGAATATGAATCAATGTTTTGTGATTATTTCATAAATGAGAAGCCATGTTTTTCATTCTCAATATTGTTAATGTAATAGTTTGATAAAATTCCTTGTTAAGGAAAAGAGGAAATGGACAACATTTTACATTGATATAAATGTTAAGAAGCTGAAGTACTATTTTTAAGAAAATTAAAATTAAATTTTGTATTGAAAATAATGTTTTTTGTCTACATATTGAGAAAATGGGTTCAGTCTTCACAGAAAATATTTTCTAAGCTTGATCTGTAAAATTTTAAGAATCCAAAGAAAACGCATTTATTTGAAAAATATTCATTTGTTCAAGATTAGAATGTTATTGATAGTTTTAACCTCGAATTTATTTGTAGAAAAGTGTCCATTACAATAAGTATCGTTTCAGAAATTAAATTCAAATCATAAGAAAAAACTTTCAAACTATTATGCAACACTGCACATTTATTAGATGTTGAAGCATGTGCATATTTGAAAACTTATTTTACTAAATATTCTTTACTCTGCAATTTATTTTCCCCATCTCATAGATAGATTTTTCGTGACAATGCTTATTTAAAAAAATTCATTGAAATAAAGAAAAAAAAAGTAATCGGCGCATTATGTTGAAAACTTGGTTTTGTTGATTTAAGGAAATCAAATCAATAAAGTTTATAAATGTGTTCTAAAATTGATCATTAATAGTTTTTCTACTTTACTATTAAACTTCATATTTATTCTCATAACTCTCACCAGATTTTTTCCATACTTTTCCTTTATATATTCCTTTTACTGAAGTATTTCTTTTAATTTCTGATAGAGAAATAAATAGTCGAATTTTGGATTTTCATAAACAATTAAAAATACAAATTAATAATGATTTCAAATTTCCACATGTATTGCTTACTCCTAAATTTCATAAAGATCCAGTAAAGTTTAGAACAGTTACTAATGGTTTTAATACATATATCAGCAAATCAGGCAAAATTCTACATGAAATGTTACAAGATACAATACATAATATAAAAACTTCAGCCATTCTTAAAAATAGTACAGAACTTACTGCACAAATTAAAGATAAAAAGATATTTTCAGTATTTAATTTAGATTTTGAAGATCTTTTTAACTCAATTAATATTGATGATATGATAAAAACACTTGTAAAATTACATAAAGATAATTTGTTTAAAAATGTCAATTATGATAGATTTGGTTCTCATTTTAGGTTAGTTCTAAAAGAGAATTATGTTTATCATAATGGTAATTATTATGAAAAGATTAAGGGTCTACCACAAGGTGGCCCAGCTAGCAACTGTCTAGCCAAATTATATTGACATTATTTTGAAAATAGTTTCACAGACAACTTAGAATATTACTGTTTTCGTTATATAGATGATATAATCATTTCTGGCAAGAAATACAACTTTAAACCTAATATTAATTTTTATCCACAATATATTAATTTAATACAGACAAATAGTAACAATTATGAAGCAAATTTTCTTGATATAGAAATTAAATTAAAAGATAATAAAATAGTTACTAATATTTATGATAAACGAGAAGACTTTAATTTCAATATTATAAAAGTACCGCCTTGGGAGAGTAATGTGCATGTTTCTATATTCAGAAATATTGTTATTAATTTCACACTACGCAATAAATTTCTAGTATCTAATATATCAGAAAAAATAAAAAAAAACTATTAACATTTTACTAAATACTGTCTAATTCAAAACTACCCAATTAATTTTATTAATAGATATTTAAATAAAGAAATTCTAAATAGTAAGGATTAAATTTTCATAGTTTTAAAAGGTTAATATTATAGATTTATTATTCTTCCTAGATAGTTTTAAATACCCCCGATTTCTAGTTTTAGATAAAATTACGTTTTTTTTAAAATTTATTATAACTTTTAAATCATATTAGAGTCTCTAAGATAATGGTAGTATGTTTACAATTCTTATTTTATTATTTCTATTCTTTTCATACTTTTGGTAGGTGCTATTTTTCAGCCATTGCTTTGTTTTGAAATTGTATTTAGGTCCAGAATCTGGCAATAACTTGTTTATTGTACTCAGAATTAGCGCGGAATCTGCATTTCTTTATGCAATTTTTAGGCAAGTTACTTTTTCTCATAATGGATTTAGATTTCCTATCCATTATTTTCAATTGGTTTTTGCTCGGTATTATTAAAAGAAAGAGGGAAGGTTGGCCGGCCAAAAAACATGTACAACCCCACTTTTATACAGATAAATTTTAAAGAGGAATTTTTTGTATACAAGCTGTCCTATGTAAGCAATGTTCATAATACTGTAGCATCCATTCTTTTATATTTTTATATTTAACTCGGTTATTTAAATTTTTCATATCTCCTTTTAAACTCTGTTGTCTGGTTATCTAGCAATTGCTATTCTTTTAAGTATTAATCATGTTAATTCATCTCTCTCTTGTACAGAAATTTTGATTATATATATATTTATATATATATATATATATGTATATATATATAATTCCCGTGTCACTGTGTTTGCTGCCAAACTCTTCCGAAACGACTAGACCAAATCTTTTGAAATTCTGTGCGTATATTCAGTAGGTCTAGAATAGGACGTAAACTATTTTTCATTCCGATATTGCAATTAGTTGACAAGATATTAATTAAAAATCTTAAAACCCCTGTCTCTTGTTTCGCTTGGCGTCGAAAATCGGTTTCGCGCCAGATGTGAAAATATTACTCTGTCAGAGAAAAAAGAAAACCCACGCCCATAGGAAAATTATAGGAAGATAAAGAAATCACTGTCATTTAGGGTAGTTGTAAATAATATATTTTTGTTGAGCTTTATTCCATGTGAAAGAGTTTTATAACATTTCGAAAAGCACAGATGATAAAAACATTTTTAGTTTTTATTTATTAGTTATTAATTTATTTATTATTAAACCCTAATTAATAAAACTGTAATACTTAGTGCGCTCAAAATTTTCGGGAATCATTTATAAGTGTAAAAGGTAGAGGTAAAATAATAAAAGCACAGATAACATTAGCAGTATACTGTTTTCTAGCATTAAGTACTTCAATTTGATCTATTTGTGTGTTTTGTACAGCAAACAATGCCAGAAAGACGCAAAGGGTCTGATTTAGTCCGTCGAATTACTAAATCTGCAGCCATGCAAAATAGAAAAGCTCAAAGAACAGACGAACAAATCTAACATCATAATGAATATGTACGTTTGAATATGACGCAGTTGCGTAGATCACAATCACAAGAAGTACGAGTTGAACAAAATCAGCAAAGACGTTAGAACAAAAACAAGCGCGTCGATTCCTATTTGACACACTCAGAGCAAATGAGCAACAACGCCAACAAGTGCATGGATCATTTACATTCAATTCATTCCGTCGTCTAGCATTCGAGTATGAGTCCAATGTTAAATATTACGCTCATTCGAATGTGACAATTGGTGCTATGGACAAGAAATGCCCGCATTGTGTAATGCACTTAAATTTAGAAATGAGCCAGCCGGGATGCGTTGTGCTTCAGGAAAAGTGCAACTACCGGAAATTGAAACACCACCTCAACCATTGAACGGCTTACTTATCGGTACGGATCCCGATTCTAACTTGTTCCTGAAGTCAATTCGACATTCAATTCATGTTTTCAAATGACATCGTTCGGAGCAACAGAAATAGTTAAAAATAATGCAGCAAATGGTCAACAACTTAATTCAATATTCAAAATCAAAGGCCAAGTTTATCACAAAGTGGGCTCATTGCTGCCAATGCGGAACGAACCACATAAAATTTTACAAATTTACTTTCGGGGGGGGTAACGTTTGCCGGGTCAGCTAGTATATGTATATATATATATATATATATATATATATATATGAAACAAATGCATAAATATGGTAAAACATTTGTTAATATGTATTGAGATATAGCATAGTTGTCAATGAATTTTATTGATACATAAAATTATACTTTGAAACTTCAGAAATTCTTTACAATCATCTAACTGAAGTGTAGTTTTTTTTCTTTTTAGATATACGTCGAAGTTTTTTCTTAGGAGGAGGAAATTTATAGCAACCTGAAGACATCATTGAAGTCAAATATTTAAAATTAACAATTTTTTTTAAAATACTTTCTTAATGATAATTATGAACTCTTTTTATCATTCAGAAACCCCTTCAAAAGTATTTATTTTATTTAAAAAAAATTCCTGACCATTAAATAACGTAACTATATTATTTTCTTTATAACCACTTCTACTAATTCTCAAAATATTTTTTGTTAAGATATTAACATAATGGAATTCATTTTATAACGAATTATAAGTAAAGAAAAAATATGTGTCATATATTGCTACCTATTTTATGTAAATAATGAAAATAAAATAAAGTAAACGTGCAAATATATATTTAAAAAGTAAGAATGTAACAAAATATTTAATTTTAAATTTGTTTAATAAATCTTGGAGGAAAATTGTATATAAATAAAAACTTAAGTGCAATAAAAGTCTTCAAGATAGAAAAAATTTGCTGATTTTTTACTTTAAATTATAAATTACCAAATCATTAAAAAATAAACTTTTTACCTTTACTTCTACTCTTATAACATAAATATATTTATTTATTATGTAAATAATAAATAAATTATTTACTGGTATCCAGTAGTTGACAAAAGTTTTTCACATTAAATATTGATGTTTTGAAACTCCTACTTAAAAGTTAATCACATTTCTTACCAATTTGTGTTTTAATTATTATTTCTTAGATTCTTAATATTGATGTTTTATAGATCTATTGTCTGTCTTTGAAGACAAGTACATAGACTTTTTTCAGTATACATACCATCAACAAGAAACACAAATAAAATTTACACCTTCCCTCATTGACGAATTTTGCTTCAGGCGACTAAAAAAAAGGGGGGGGGGGTGCTTTCGGTTCTCTAAAATAGCATGGCATTTTACAACATGATGCATACATTTTATATGCTGAATTTTATCAGCATAAATATATTCAAAATATATGCCTCTGGCGGAAAACAAAGATAGGACATTTGAAGTGTATAGCCCAACTTTCTTTTACAAAATGTGACAGGCTGATGGACAATGTTAAGAATAAGAAAAAGAGCTGTCTGGTACGCCGGAAAAGATAGCGGTTTGTCGTTTAGGCAAAAACTAAATTGAAAAATCAATTATTTTTATTTCTACCCACTTCGCGTAGTTCGTATTCTACTACCACTATCATCCAACAGCATGTCAGTAAAAGCAAAGAGGAAACGTTGCAGGATAAAAATGAAAATATTTATAATATGTATATTTAAAACTAGGTAGTACAGAAAATATGAGGAGATTCTTTTTGACAAACATTTTGATTGTCCAAATATAAATATGATTACATAATAATAGCCGCGTAATATATATATATATATATATATATATATATTGTAAAATAATGTATCGTAAATTATATTTTACAAATGTAATTTAATTTTACACACACACACACATATATATATATATATAAGTATATGTTTTAGTATATATATACATATATTGTAAAATAATGCATCGTTAAATATATTTTATAAATGCAATTTAATAATACATATATATTTGACATGTTTATTTTATTGAGTAGAGATCCGCCAAGAAAGCAAAGTTTGAGGTCCGAGGGTGTTTGGGCTGTAAGATCGAGGTACTTGAACTATAGGGAAATATATTAATTTTGTTCAATAAAAGTACGATAATAATGAATCTGGAGAAAATCGTCTCCCATGGGAAAAATTCCCACTTTTAAATAATTAGAGCCACAGACTTGAAATTTGGTAAATCATGTTTCTTTTTTTTAATGAGGATCTGCTAAAAATAGGATTCGTAAAGGATGAATAAGCTTCTGTTTTATAAACTCAAGTCCTGTCCTTTTTAAATCAAGAGGAGAAATCTATAAAAATATTTTTCAACGTATTAAGAGCTTAATGATAGGACTACATAGATAACAATAACTTTAAAAGCAATATAGAGTCATGTAATGAAAATAAAAGCCCAGCGAAAATGGTAGGTAATGTTTAATATATAAATGCAGTTATATAGTATTAAATATATTTGATGATAATTTCTACTGCAAAGTAAAATAAATGTACAATAATACCTCGAACTTACACAATTGGTCAGACTGAAGGACAACCACGTAAGTCAAGTGAGGGTATAATTTCTTATGTAAATACATATAAATTACTTTTGGTTGGGGCCGGAAACAAAAGAAAATAATAGTTTTGAAAAAAACGTTCAACAAAATTTGATAACACAAATACAAAATGGCTAACGAGAGCTATGTTGATATAGAAGGTTTTATAAAATCTAACAATTAGTCTGCAGGTTTAAAGGTTTTTTCCCTCCCTTAAAATGTTCCATAGCATGCTACTAAGTTCTTTTATTCCATGTTTTTTTAAATACTATCTTCTTTGGAATCTGAATTTGCTAACATTTGTAACCCTTTTTAATTAAAAAACAGATTGATTTTTTAAGATCTTCTGTCAAATTCTCGACTGTTATTTAATTTTCTGATTGAACTGGATCTAAAGACTGAATTCCTTCAATGTTTTGCTCTTGCTTATCCATTTCTATAGACCTCATGAATTGTCAGCCCAAAATATTGCGAATCCAGGAGTTCTTGAACGTTATTAATATCAACTTCTAAATTTATTTGCTTGGAAAAATCAACATCTTCTTCGATAAATTCACAATTTCTTCAGGATCTGACTCTGATTACACCTGAGTTTCAGTGATAAAAGAGATTAGTTGAGGTCAAGGTAAGTTAAGTCGAGGTATTATTGTATTTCCATTATTGTATTGAAAGATCTACATAAACTAAACTAATTTAGTTAGAAGAAAGTATTAACAGGACAATCTTGATGTAAAACAAAAAAAAACTAAACATAATTTTAACAAATAAACAAGTTCTATTATTTAATTAATTTTGATTAATAAAACACCTAATAAATAATTTTAGAAGATATATTTTGTATATAACTGAATAAAATATATACTGTGTGTGTGTGCGATTAAATAATAGTTGAACTTTTTCGAAATTACCCAATACTTTTTTCATAATCATTTTAATTACAAAGCAATTCTTCTGAAGTAAGAGCTTATCAATTAAAAATTAACACAAGTTATAATATAAATCCAAAAATAGATAAATCATATATGGATGAAATGGAATTAATGCTTAGATTTCTTAAAGAAATTATGCATAAAATTTTTATGAACAATTTTACCCCTTTGATTAAGAATTTTTGATAACGTCGAAATGCTGTTTTCGAAAGCTATTTTCTGACATTTTAGGATTAATATTTTTTTAATAGCACATAAACATTCAAACTTTTGGAGAAATCTATTTAATTTATTCAATTTACTAAGAATTTCAATTATGTTACGATAATTGGAAATGAGAATTCACAAAAGCAGTTCTAGGAAAGAGAATAGAGAGAGAAAAATATTCTAGACAAAACTAGATTCATTTTTAGGAACTGTTTCACTCGAAAATCGCAGGAATTGAATTAGAATTGAATCAAAACTGTTTTTTACAAAATCAAATAACCGTAGAATGGTATTTGAGTTTTAAGCTATGAATAATCTATGCAATGTATATACATATATAATATTGTTGCATTTTTTAGCATTTTCTATTAACTTTCAATTTAAAATTCATTTTAAAATTGTATGCAACGGAAATTAAATTGCGTTGATTTTATTCCATATTTGCATTTAACTGGAATTATGTTCCTTTAAACGAGGAAAATATTTCTGAATAATTAAATAGCAAAAACAAAATTAGTTCAGCAATATTCGACACGAGGTACCAGAAATCATAATTTTTTAATACATAGCAGCTTCTATCACTTCATGTAATTGTTTTAGTATATTGCGAGATCCCTCTAATCACATCTAGGGTAATATCGTAACCTAGTGGTCAAGTCGGATAATGTCTGGCATGTCATAAGTTCGAGCCCAGTTCCACTAAAGACCCGCCGTGCTGGGGAGGGAATGCACGTTAAATTTATCGAGGGCTCAAACGTCCTCCCATTGGTGTAATGTGATAGTTAAGAGAGCGTGTGCCAGCTCAGGTGTCGTTCTCATCACTTGACCATGGTTCAAAATTGCGAGGTCCTTCGCCCAAAGCCCTCGTGTTACTGAGCAGTGCGACGTTAATTTTCACTCTCTCTAACCACATCTACTCAGAATACTACTACATCTTTCTGCATCGACTTAGAAAAATATTCAGATAACAATTTTCAGACTTAAAAAAAAATTCGGGAACACAAATTCATAAATTCTAAGAAAAATCTCAGTCGCCCCTTAATCGATGTCAGAATGATAATCAATCCTATACATTTCAGAATTTTTTAATTTTCTCACTTAGGAAAACATTGTTCAACAGAAAACTGATAAATATTCGGAACTTGGATAAATGAATGCAAAACAAATTGTGATATATACTCTCTGTCTGCAAGTGTTTTACGAAAAAGAAAATTATAGATTTTTTTATATTTATGTAGATATGCAGTACGGGTGAAGGCGTTATCTCGGATGGTGGAGTTTTCATCAAAAGAGGAATGGGGTATTATGATCTGGCATGAGAAACCTTAAGTAGAGTAAAGATTAATTGTAAATAGAGCTTTATAACAAAGACTATTGCTAGGCTAAGAACAAGTCATCACAGAGGAATAAAGTTTGATAGGGATGGTAGAAGAACTTATTGGAAATGTTATAACTGTTTAGATATAGAGCTAACATTTGCTTGTATTTTGACTGCCTAGTTATTCTTGTTGATCTAGAAGAATCTCCTTTTCTCATCAACAAACCTCTATGCGGACAATATTGCGCAGATTGCCAGAACAGTCATCTGGGGTTATGGTACTATTTGATTTGGTCCCGTCATGGATACGACATTATTATCATGAGAGACCTTGACTACTGCTCCGTTTTTCGGGCATAACTTTTAGCTGTTGAGGAGACTGAAATTTCGCATTACCGAGAGTGTCAATATATATATATATATATATATATATTGATATTGAGTGATAGCAGAAGCTCTATTTAGAGTCTGTTTGAATGGTGGCGGCTTAGTGACAGAGCGACAACGAGTATTGTCCAGCTTTAAATTGCTTGAGTGTTGATCTTAAGATATTTTTTCAGTCGGTACCGTCTCACGTGAATGCCTGTGAAAATGAGATTGCAGATAGTCTGACCCAGAGGGCAGCCATAATTATTCAGTACATAGTGGTAGACTTACTTTTTCAGAAATTGCTACCCGGGTCAAACAAGATATCGGGTATTTGAATAGTATGAAGAGAAACCATCTTGGTGCTGCTTTGATTGGAACAAGCAGTAGACAAGATGAAACGATGCTTGCTAGGCTTCGCAGAGGACACATTCAAGAATAACGGCAATTTCGCAGGTTTTAACGTTTACCCTCCTTGTACGATTTGTAATGTGTTCTAAGCCGTTACTGCCCACATCTTGGCTTGTATTGGTTGCCGTAAGAGCTAACTGCTCATCTCTTACAGTTCTTCATTGTCTAAAAACGCACGCATTCATGGATTTGATCCGGATGTGTTCCATTCATCAAGTGGCATAAGGATCAACAACAGATACGTATGTAGCTTTTTCCAGCCTTTGAATATCAATATTCAAAGATAAACGCAACTGATTATTAACGTCGTAATTCGATGTGGCATAAGAGAAGATAGAGGTCAGCCTTGAGTTTTTGAACTACGGTTAACTACTGATGATGATACTTGAAATTCTATTTTATTCTTCAAATTTCTTCGCCAAATTATTTAATATAAGGATTTTTAAGCTCATTATATTATTTAATATAATGAGCTTTAATAGATTTAGTGTACATTAACTCTACTGCACAATGAATATTAAGAAGCATCAATACTTGAATCTACTTTAACAATGCTCACCTACAACCTCTCAACAACTCAAACTCGTTAACCGCAAGTGCTATAGAAACTCAAACTAATGTCATAAGCCTGAAATATTTTCAAATTGTTAAAAAAATTTATAAAAATGATAATAAAACAGTATTTATAATTTTCCGACTGAAAAATCAAAAGAATTTGTGAAGTGTTTTGTCCATATACAACAAAATGCATTGATACACAGATTTTAATCACCTATTACAGAATTGACAAGTTTATTGTTCTAAATAAATTTGTGTAAAATTCTAATTTTAAAAAACAGCTGTGAAATTCTTAATCACAGTTTTGAAAATCTAAATAAAGCCCTCAAATAAGAGTTGCATGGATTTGATTTTGAGGGGAAAAAATATTGAAATTATGCTAATTGCTTCAAATATTAAATAAACAATAAATTTAATTTTATATGCAATTTTAACTACCTTATTTAATTAATTAAAGTTTTAAAATGGTTTCTCTATACCTTCTTTTTTTTGTCTGAAGTACAGAAAAAAAATCATTGTTAATGTAATATCTAAGGTGATTCCGTGTCTGGTAATTTCCATAGTACCTTCAAAATATGCATGAATTCTATGCTGCTTAAAATGCCTTCTTCAGAAAATGTAATAGAAAAATTTTAAATATCATCGAAAAATTATAACGAAGATTTTGAATGTATATTAATCTAGACCATTTAAGGCATAAAAATGTTAAATCAAACATTTTTACGGTCTTATGAAACTTATAGTGAAGCAATGTTAAGGAAAATTATTAAAAAAGTTTCTTATCGACATTAAAGTTTTACAAGAATTCTATATATTTAACCTCACTATATATATATATATATATATATATATATATATATATATACAACATATTTTTCAGCCTATTTAAGCAAATTGTTGAGACTGCTCTAAATAGAAAGACTTTTTTGTTCTGATCAAAATAAAAAATAAAGAATATAATCTTTTCCATAGAAGAAAAAAAATATCGCGTTTTGAACAGTTTTATAAAAACCCTCAAGGCGATTGAAAAAGTACTTCCTTTCACGTATTTTTTTTAGAAAAGGGTCTCTAATTAGATATTAATCATTACCAAATTCGAAAAGTTGTTTTTATTTTGCTTTTTTCTTTGAAAAATTGTGAAGTTTTATTTTTAAATTGTTTTTATTTCTACTCGAGTCTCAAGAATTCAGTACTTCTTTTATATGAAAACATTTTTTTTTAATTAACACATTGTGGATTTATTCCTTAAAAATAATTCTGCATTTTTTTAGCACCAATTATTTGAAATAAAAGCATATATTACTTCAGTCGAAATAAACCGAAATGTTAAAGAAAAAAATATTCGCCTGAAGGATCACATTTTTAAGATTCAAAGTATGCATATTTAATTAAATTGTTAGAGAGATATTTATTTAGCAATATCACCTTAAGAAGTTTTACTAAATAAGATGCTCTAAAATTTATAAAAAATAATAAAATAAGTTTTAACACTAATATATTGAATAAAAGTATTAAAAAAGTTTTAAAAAATATATTTCATTAATGATATAATACAGATTAGGTACCCTTAATTTTTTGAGGTTCTAGAGAAAAATTTACATCAAGATTAGTGTTTAAAATATAAAATTTATTTTAGCATATAACTTAAATGTCTATGTTATAAATGAGCTTTATTGATTATATGAAGTCATTAACATATAGAAATTATAAAATTTATTATTTAAGTATGTTTTTGAATATTCTTTACCTTCACAGAAATATTACTAAAAATAACCGGGGGGGAGGTCATCCTCTGTCCACCTAACAGCAGACCAACCCCCATTGTACAAATTATACATCTGTTCATACGCATTCTTTGAGTTGTAAAACTGTAATTTACATGATACTGGCCTCCAAAGGTTAAGGAACAACCGGTTTTCTGCTCCTTATTTGCAAATGAATGAATGTAGAAACACCAAATTTGGATGACATGTGCACAAAATAGTTATGTATTGATTGCAAGATAGAAGTTTACATAACAAAAATTCAAAAATGATTTATAACAAAAAAGGCAATCTCACTGGAAAAGTGCATTCTTGGAAAAAATGATAATCACAGTTTTATGAGGTAAAATGCCATAGGGAGATATAACAAAAAGGAGTTTTAATAAGGGATATGCCCACCCTTAGCTTGAATGCATTGGCGGCATTGAATTTTCTTACTGTCAATTAAGTTGTCGGTCACCAAAAGGGGAAGCGAAGACCAGACACAGAGTAAGCTTTGTTCCAGCTCTCCCAAAGACCTTGGAGGATGACTGAAGCAACCTGTCTACCAAGATAGTCTTAAAGATGCTCTATCGGATTTATGTCTGGAGATCGAGCTGACCATTCTATTCGCTCCAAACTAAGAGCCTCAAGATATTCCTCAAAATTTACAGCTCGGTGAGGTCGTGCATTATCACCCATTAGAATGAAGTCATTGCCAATTGCAGCGGCATACGGGCGGACATATTGATCAAGGATCTCATCCCGATATCTCACACCAGTCAGAGTTCCTCCCTGGATCACATGCAAGTCAGTGTGACCACGAAATAAGATCTCTGTCCAAACCATTATTCCACTACCTCGGTAACTGTGTCTTTCAACAGTGTTGGATTGATGATATCTAATGCTTCGTTTCCTCCAGGAGCAGACAACATGAATCGCTCTCCAGTGTGAATCTGGACTCATCTGTAAAGAGTACAGAAGCCCATCGATGTCTGGTTCAGGAAACGTGTTCTCTTGCCCAAGATAAACGAGCCCTTCTCTGTCGTCTGTTGAGGGGTACACATACAACTGGTCGCCTTGCATAGAGACCTGAATTATGAAGACGCCTTCGCACCGTACTAGTGGATATTCTCCTCCCTGATGCTACAGAGTGGTCTGCAACAAGATGCGGCACAGAAATCCTTCTTCTCCTTCGGTCCGAAAGAAGGATGAAACGGTCTCCTGCAGGTGTTGTAGCTCGTGGTCGACCTGAAACATGTCTTCTGGACACAGATGCTTCAGTTTGATATTGATTCCAGAGACAGTTGATCACACTACAAGACACATTAAGACGCCTAGCAGCATCAGCCTGTAGCAACCCCATTTCCATCCATCTGACCACCCTCCATTTTAACGAATCAGGCAAACGGCTTCTCTCTGACGTTGCGCGACGCCACTGCCTATTGTCAACAAATCTGCTAACAAAAGTTATAAATCAACAAAAGTTACATAAAATTACACGGTTACACGTATTACGAAAGCCTGATATATGCTTATTTTCTCTCACTGATATATATCTGTTTCTTCCTATTAAAAAAGTGATAGCTATTGTTTTTGCATAAATTTGTATAAAGTTCGTTTTTATCATTTATATAAACTATAAATTTTATTGTTACTGTCATTTTTTACGGTAATCTCCGAAAAACATGTTATTCCTTAACTTTTGGAGGCTGGTGTATTATGCTGTTCTAAAGTATTCGTAGCCAAAAATAAATTTTTAAAAATAACTTGGTACAATGTTACAGCTTAACTTACCTACGTCAAAAATTTATTACAGCATTCTTTTTTATTTAAATGTTATTGAAGAAAATATAAAAAAAGCCGTCTGGAAGTAGTACAATTTTGAAACTGTTTTCACTTTTGGTCGCCAGAAGCTTTTTCCCCGATGGTGCTCTTTTGTTATGTTGTTTGTTGTATAATTAATATTACACACAAATTAATCAATCCTTTTTAGCAACTTTTTCGTATGCAATGATCAACGAAATAGTTTCTATTAATAAGGAATATTTTTGCATTCCCATTTTGAAATTTACTTATCCCAAACTGATTAGGTTCTTAGAAAGCTTCACTTTTGACATACTAAGAAACTGAGCAACAGATCAAATTAGTCTTTCTAATTTTCTTCATTTCATTTTATTTAAACTTATTCGACATATAGAACTGTCATTAGTACTAAAAACATTAAAGTATGCTTCTACTTTAAAATGTTTATTCATCATTATATATTTTTAAAGTAATTTCATATTTTTACCAGATTTATAGAATTTTAGCAAGAACGTCGCGTATTTTATGGGGAGTGAATTATTGTGGGGTTTATTGATACAAGAGCAGATTCGGCTATACTGCGCCGAACATTTGCATAAACTTCCATAAAAATTTTAAAAACATAGTTACAAATTTAAGTTAATGACATGAATATTATATATTTAAGAGCTAATATTCAATAAAATCGTATAAAAATTCATTTATAACTTTTACTCTATAAAAATGCTAGAAAGTGAATTTAAAAACATAGAAAATAATATAAGACATGACTTTAAATCTGAACACGATATTTACAGACGGAATTTAAAACATTTACGTGAATTATATTTTCCGATTCCTTGTCGGCGTCATGTATTGCTTGAAACCAGACTTTATATTCCAATCCAATAGGGATTCATCCACATCATAAAGGATCAAATCCTCGTCTTCTGATGTGTTATGTACGGAACTTTTTTCGGCTCATGAGGTGTCATTTTAATTTCAGTTTCGGGCTAGGGTTCTGTTATGAGTTTTTTTTTTTCAATTTTCTTCGTTGTTTTAAATTATTTAAAGCTTTATATACAACGGAAGTTCACCTATTGGATTTGGATGTGGTAGTGTAAAGTAATGGGGCAGTTGGCTAAATTTCATTTGATAAAGATGAAGCAGGGGCATTCTCAGACTATTGTCAGGGGTAGTAGCAGTAGTGGAAATGGGTATGGGTAACTAAGATTCACTTGAAATGACTGGTATTAGTGAAGATGCGGAAGGAAGTAAATGAGCTTGAGTTGAGGAGGAGGATGTGGAGACAACAGGAGTTGAAGACGCATTGGGCATATGATTGGCAGAATACAAGGGTTTTAGATATAATAAAAGTAGGCAAATATATTACATTTGTTATATGGATCTGCTTGAATTGTAGTGGATAGAGGTGGGCTTAGCGTCTTGAGCATATACTTGGGATAACTGTGGTACTATGAATTTACAAGCTTTTATGACGGAGATATTTTTGTTAATTATAATTTCCTTTATCAGTTTCTCTGCTTTCAACTTAGAGCATAATTTTGAGTCTGATGGATGATAATGTGAACAATTAACACGTTTAGGCTCTAAACTACAGTCCGTGGAAGAATGCACAACGGATGCCCCTCTAGAGCACGTTAGCCGTCCACGGTAGGAATTATAAGAGTGCCCGAACCTCCGACACTTGAAGCAGCACAGATAATTCGGAACGTATGGACATATTTTATAGTTCAAATATCCAACTTCAATAGTTTGGAAAAGTTTGGGCTATTGAAAATTAAAATTAAATGTTAAGTAGGCTTAGCTGTTGTGTCTCTTTTAATTATGATACGTCTAATCTGAATAACACACTGCTCAGAAAGTCTTTCGAGAATTTCTGCTTCAAGAGTACACAATAGATCTGGTTCGGAAATGACACATCGGCAATAGTTCAACGATTTGTATGGACTTATCATGACATGAGAAAAGATTTTGTAAGTAAAAAAGCCTTTTATTGAACAGAAGAGGTTGTTTAAAATATAGATCACCTGATCCCAATCCTTTTACAGATTTCTGTTTACCACCTATTCCAGTTACATCTTTATGTATAGAAAACAGCGATATTTTAGCCATAGCATTGTTCGGTAAGGAGATCAATAAAAATCTTGTGTGAGAAGCAATGTCATCTATTTTAATGTGGGGTAAAACGAGGCATTTACCCGGGCACAGCACATTAGACGTGAAAAAAATTGATCCTGGCGTGCTTTCATCTACCACGGGGTCTAACAAGGGAAGCAGTATGCCGATCATCTGGCAAAACCAGGCTCGGAGCTTATCTGGAGTACACCCAGAATACAGTACTACAACATCAGGGTGAGGATCCAACATGTAAATCTTATCTGCAGCAATAACCCAACAGAAATGTCTCCGAAGAGACTTATCACCAGCCGATTAACAGGAGCAGGCTCACTCTTGCTCCCGTCTACACCAAAGCATGGGCCAAAGGAAACACAAAAGGTATCCCCAGGACATCATTTTCCTCCTTACGGGATGCCGCATATGGCAAACATGTGGTTTGGTTAACCAAAGGTGTTAGTCAAAAAAGTCCTCAGTAGCAAAAATAGGAAAAAAATTAAGTAAAATTGAAACTAATTTAATCCAATACAAAATGAAAAACAATATATGTTATTAATAACGGATAAGTAATCTAAGTAAAACAAATTAACTTGTAATTTTAAACACATATATTCAATATATTTTTCAACTTATCTACACCGCAAAGGAAAGAAAGGGAGAAATGTATGACAACAAAGAGGGTCAAAAATAGATAAGGATCGCTAGGGTGCCCCGGATGCGTGCCACTCATGTTTACCAAAGACAGTAAAACAGTTGAAAAAAGAAAAAGATCACTACAAAACCTCGGGATTGTGACGCCCGTACTCATCTAAGGAAGATGACCCCCTCAAGAGGTTTTATGGGGTGAAAAAAATACCCCATAGTAATGAATATATTATTTAATCTGAAGAGAGCAACTCGAGAGATAAGAACTTCAAAATCTAGTAAATATTTCACTCCATTTCTTTGACAATTTGCATAATTTGAACCATTTATGTAACTATATTATTAAATGTGTATCATTATTACATTAAGATCAATAACATTTTAAATATTTATATCATGCCTCAAAAAGAAATTTAGGGCTGCTATTTCTATCATTTTCTTTATTTAATGTCGAAATTTAATTCGAACTTTTTTTAGTAATAATTCAGTACTTCACGAAGTATCTATAATGTAATAATAATTTGGATAAACTGCATATAGAGAGTATAACACGTGCTTGTTTTGAACTTTACCAAACATTTTGTTTTATCAAAGGGAAGAAGAATTCTTCATAAAGTCTTTTTCAAATTTATTTTTTCATTCTTATCGCACTCCCTTTTGTAGAAATAAATTGGGAATAAATATATTTTGGATCATATTATAAAAGATAACGTCGGTATAACTTTATTTAAAAATGGCGAAAATTTAAAAGTGAACAAAAGCCACTTTTATGTGTGTGACCTTGCTTAAATATAAAAATATTACTCATGATATTCCATGATTTCGATTTTATGCAAAAGAATAAAGAAGAATACTCAAAGCATTGAATGATAAGGTGCTTAGTGTGAATTATCGCTGAAATACACTTTGAGAATGTATACTGCTATTGGATAGAAGTGAAGGTTAGAAAATAAATGCAAACTATGTGGCTTCTAATTTATATAAGATTGTTTAATATTAAGAAATAAGCTTGTAAAATGGATTTTCAGACAATATTCTCATAGCCTTAATCTCCAAAGAGAAAGAAAACAATGTACAGTCGACTCTCGATAATTCAAATCTTCGATAATACGAACCTCTGGATAATTCGAAGTACATGCTCAATCCCTAGAAAAACTCTTGATATTTCGAACTAAAACAATACGTTTTGGTACACTCAATATTTCGAAGTAAAATCTGCGGCTGGCCAGACTACAACACGCTATAATTCGTTAAATTTTTATTCTCGACAATTCGAACACTCACTATCATGTGCAATCCTATAATAAACAGGTCAGTTGTGTTGTCTCTGCGTGTCTCTTTCCCCGTAACGTAGCCCCTTTGATGATCATCTGTCTGCCAGCTCTTCTTAGTGTTTTCCGGTTCATCAGTCTAAAATACACTTCTTTGGTTTTCATTCCCTTAAGTGGACAATAGACCAACCGCACCTGTTGCCAGCCGTCCATATCTTTCGTTTAACATGTGGCTTTGCTACACTTGTGTTCAGAAAGGATGGTCCGCTATTGTGACGAACAGATGCATAGGATTGTGTTTGAATGTATTCTTTTAACACAGGACTTTTAACTTCTGTAAAATATGTGTGTGTATACTGTATATATAAAATATGTACTTTTTAAAAATACTTTAAAATAATTTTATACATATGTACAATAGCTGTTTTATTGCATAGTTTAAAATTTAAATGTGCTGGGGAAAAAATTCTCTTCGCGTATCTTAGGAATTTTTTTCTACCCTCTTGATAATTCGAACTCTCGATAATTCAAAGTTTTCATTGGTCCCTCCAACTTCGAATTATCGAGAGTCGACTGTATTCTAAAAGTGGATGAAATTGTAAATTGGCTGAATTAGCTGTCATTAGGGTATCCAAATAAATTTAGTAACGTCAGAGTCAAAGAATTCATTCCTCTCAGAGATGCCTGCGATATTTTGAAAGACGAATACAAGGAGAGAGAGAGAGAAAGAAAACACATAAACATGTCATGCAAGATGCAAATGGCTGCAACATAATTCTACTGTAGTAAAATTCATTATTTAGAAATATAATTCGAAATCTATGAACATTTTCCCCTTAAAATGTGAATGTTTTCTGTAATCAGTTTCAAATTTGTCGAATCAGGTGGCATGTGTTCATATCACTGAGAGAAGGGAGTCGGAAGTACACGGCGGCGAAACAAACTACAACATCATTCACAAAAGAAATGCATAAATCCCTACTCCCAAAGAAAATGTACATGCAATATCTATATATGTAAGGTTAACGAATTTTTTCTTGGACACAAAAATAACATTTTGGAATATATAATTTATAATAATATCACCGTAATTTCTAATAAACATTTGTTTGTAATATAGTTAAATACAAAAATGAATCTTATCGTTATTTTTTACTCATTTCGATTGATCTTTACATATCACTACCAGCACTTTATACAGTTTTGAGATATAATCTTGTCTAAAGTACCCATCACAGGTTGGCACCTAATCAAAACATTCTGTGATGGAACGGCTTATAATATTTTGTAATCAATATGATACACATAATCTTCTTTTATAACCTCATTTAAATCATAAATGTCAAAAAATAAAATTATCTTCACACACATGGAACAATCTATGATATTTATGATATTAATTATTATTGCAGCCCCACGGAGACTAGCAGTCAACGTTTTAAAAATAACATCGTTTTTTTCTCGAATGATTGATAGTTTCTTAGCTTGTAAGGACTTGGATTATAATTTATTAGCTGTTAATATTCAAGTAAAGTTCCTATAAAAGTTGACTCCATCTGGATTTTGATAAGAAAATATATTATACTTATTTAAAGTTAACATTCATATCTACACAATTTTAAAATATTTCTTTAAAAAAATTGATTTTTTTTACAAACCGCACAAGGTTATTTCGTAAGCAAAACCATAATCTTTAACCTTTATCTACCGCATTATAATTTACTGCAGTTTTTTTCGTGCACTATTTTTTTTGAATCACTACATTGAAAATTAAGGGATACACATAAACAAAATACTCAACTTTGAGAAATTTAATCTGTTTGAGATAATTAGTTAGTTAAAGATATTCAATTGTAAAATTAATTACATACAATATTCACTTAAAATAAAAAGTCAAATCGTTTTCTAAGGTCTTCATTAACATACAAAAAAAATAAGACACCTTTTGACATTAACTACTTTTTCAGAACAAACATGACAATATTCGTAATACGATCAAAATGTCAGCTGAAAACGCAACTTCTGGTATAAAACTATTCGCCTTCTCTGTTAAATTACTCATCATAAAACCCATGCTGTCATATATCTTGGAAGGACGGATTTAGAAGAATATTCCTGCTAAGAATCTTTAAGGTATTCGTAAAAATGGTTATTCTATGTTATTTAAAAGTGAGTGTTACTTTAAAGTACTGACGGTAAATAAAGTGTTAAAATCGAGCTCTCTAACATTTTTTTAAACTCGGAAATATATATGTTTTTATATTGTTATTAAATAATTTTCCCTCAAGCTTATACAATCTCCTTCTAATTTTTGTACATAAGAACAAAATAATACGTTGTCATGTTTTTCTCTTCTTATTTTATTTATCTTAATGTAATTCAATATATTTTAAGTGTTCTTTTATTTATATAGAGTATCTACTATTTATGTACTTAGGTTGCAACAAATCAGTTAATGTCTACTTATTTATCCCCTGAATGACCACAGTACTTAGGAACGTCATCAATAACACATTTTTATCGTCATTATCTCTTTTTTATCACAGAACCAGAAACATTCCAAGCGATCGAAAAAGTACATGCAATAGTATTTTCTCATTTATTTGAAATGGTATACTTAACTAATATCTTTTGTAGCAGTTATCTTTTCACACTGATTTATTTCTAAGAATTCCCGTTTGACATTTGTTTTACTTCATGCGAAAAATGGGCATAAGAATTATTGTTAAAAATATTTGTTTTTAAACTTTGTATCAATAAAATAAAACTTGCTATTTTGATATGTCTAATAATATAACAATAAATTCTGTTGTATATCTATCATTATGACCCCAAAAGAAAAAAATAAAACTGTGCATTAAGTGAGAAATTATCCATTTTTTAAAAAGCAGTAATATATCAATGTTGTTTTATTGTATTACTTTTTTAATGTTAGTGTGATATTATTTTATGGAATTTTGAATCTTTAGTTTCCTAAAATAGATCAAAAATGTCCTGATTCATAGTCAGCAAAACATTACGTTATTCTTTAAAACAATTAGTGTTTTTCTCTCAAAAGTTCGTCAATAAGAAAAACTTTTTTTCAAATTTGTATAAAAATTCTTAAATGACACAAAGGCAGTAAGAACTTTTTTTTAGCTGTTTATTCTACCACGTTTAATACATCATTAATATAATATGACATTTTAAGTAATTTTTTAACTTTTGTATAGTAAATAACCATTAAATTGTCTATTTACTATATAAAAAAATGCACTTAAATGTACAATTTTTTACAATTCTCATAAATATAAATTTCTTAATGATCAATTCTCAACAATATTGCATATGTGTACATTTTAAATAAAGTTAGATTCAAGCAAGAAAAAGAAAATAAATTACATAAAATACTGTCTCAGTATGTATCTTCTGTCTTTTTGCCTCCATCTATAACTTGCCGTAAAATCATTCGTATAAGGAATAGCCGTAATTCGTAAAATATTCGCCTTATAATGCTCACCTATACTTTCAAACTGCAATTTATAATTTTAAGATATGTTAACCAAGTAAGACACCTCCTCTTTTTAAAAAGAAACCGGAATAGAGAGTATGTGTGCACTGTTTTCATGCTTTGAAGTATTTTTTCAGGTATTATCCCAGACATTTGAAAAACTGGAATTACAACTTTCTCATACGGTATGTCATTTCTTTTAAATAAACAGTATTGCGATATATGCAGAAATTTAATTTTTCTTATTCTTATTTATTATTGTTATTATTATTATTATATCAACCCTCTCTTCGAACTTTCACAATGTGTTTTTGAGCTGTAGACAGATGTGACGTTCATCGGCCCTTCTATACGAAGGCTATGTATTTACACCAGGACTTGAACCCCCGACTCGGCAGAAGAAATGCCAATCACGAGTTCTAAAACAAGACTTGTATGTTGTGACATAAAGTTGGGCAGTCGTAGACCACTGTACATTTTCGATGCGGCTACTGTCAACTCACAATGCTATGAAGAAGAGATCTTGAAAGCTTAAGTGAGGTTCTTCTGGGTGCTATGGGCCCAGACTACATTTATATGGACGATAATTCATGGTCACACAGAACGCATACTGTTGATGAATTTCATTAAGATTGCCTTCGGCTAACGTTAAAGAACAGGGACCGAATTCGGAATTTTTTTTCAGATACTAAAGTACTCAAGCATTTTAATATTATATTCTGCCTTCTCTATCATATAGAGAATTAATTATTTTACATACTACACATTTTCACCAGAGTTGACACATTTTTTCTTTTATAAAATGGGTTTCGCATTCTTTTCCTATATCGTAATGCTAAATGACCAATTACATGTTAAAAAAAACTAATTCTTTATGAAATATTTTGAAAATTTAAAAACATTGTATTATAAACAAATGCACGAGTTACAATGTCAAAATTTTTTATAAAAATTGAGGCAATTTTTCTGTTTGAAAATGTGCTCCGCGTCAAGTTCACACTCTCATGCATATGGCAAAAAACAAACAGCCTTAAAGAGTGGATATTCGTCGTATGGAATGACCTTCGAGGTCTCAGGATCACAATTCTGCTGAATATGTTTGAGATGGTCTAGGAAAAGCCACTTCTCAGCGTATTGACCCTCCTGCGACTATCCAGGAATTAAAGGTCCCACTTTTGGATAAACTGGCTTTGTTGTCACAAATATTTATTGATACCATCATAAACAGTATGGCAGCTCGTTGTGGGGCTTCTATAGCAATTTACAGTTGACACATTCATATAATATATATAAGCGCTATATATATATATATATATATAATCCTCACTATAGGCAGACTATTCCCAAAGGAAAATGCACGATTCACACTTCTTGGTATAACTGTTATCTTATTTCCCAATTAAAAAATTTTTGTTCCATATTGTGATGTTGCTATATTCTTTCTGACATTGTAGAACGTCTCTGTGCCAAATTGAGTAGCAGTATACAATGAATAAGAGAGAGAGTTTATCAGTTTTCACAAATTTTATATTTGTGACCTTAATTTTGGAAATGTAAGTGAGTATAGATATATATTTGAATAACAGAAAAAACAATTACGATGGGTCGCACATTTATTATTTTTCTCGATATTATAAATTTATAAGTGTTCAGATAAGAATCCATAAAAATATTATTCATTATAATTACATCACATAAATTTACTTCCTAAAGGTCTCAAATTATTTTTTAATTACTCTTAAAGGATATTTACTTAAAATATACTTTTTACTGGATCATATTTAAAATTTTTCGCAATTTTCGTTCGTTCCCTTCTCTAGCAATACTTTTTTCAAGAGGAATTATTTGGAACAAATAATTCCCCTTGATAGGTTTATTATTACTTATATCAGCGGAAGCTTTCCCTTAGCTTTTAATAAAGGAACACATGCCATCGACCAAGTTTTCATCTTCATTATCACTCCTCACTTCTAACAGCGTACCTTCAATACAAAAACTATGCCCTCTTTTCTTCTCTTAGAGGCATCACAGCGAACAATGAAAAATGTGAAATAAAAAAGTAAACACATCCGAACCGATGTCGTAAAAATGAAGAAAATTGGATTCTCCTGTTGTTAGATCTTAGGATAAGTACAAGAGGAAAGGAAACTTTTTTTTATTATTTTTCTATTATTTTTTAAATTTGTTTTGCTTTTAAACCTAATGACATAGAGGTAATAAAGGTAGAATTTCGGCTCTGGAAAATAAGGAAACAAAAAAGGTTTTGTTTTTGGACGTTTCAACCTAGTAATTGCACTCGTTGTGGGAACCCCTCGCGGCGAGGAAAAGCTGTAAACATTGTTCAATAAGAGGCTAGAAATATTTATTTAGCGGATCAAAATTTGCTACGTTCAATTTAATTAAATATTTTATTGTAACTAGTTAGTAGTTAGTATTCATTTCTTACGTTATCTATGTAAACATGAAAAATTGACACTAATGGAATGATGATAATATGAAGCATGGGAAGCAGCATGATACTCGTTACAAACATAAATTAAGGAACATATTTCTATTTTATGCGTCTAAAATTCCTATGATCATCTAAAATCTAAACCCACACAAAATATGCAGCATTAAAATTATTGAAGCTTATGATATGTTATAATATATTTCTGATGAACATAAATGGTTTTGAAAAAAGACACCAGCTCCTAGCATGTTGATAAGAGAAAGGTAAAACATTTCATCCTTAAATGTAAATTTGATGCAATGTAAGGTATCCGACTACTTGCGGACTACTTACTTTTACTCTACTTACTATTTACTTACTCCGACTACTTACTTTTTTTTAAAAAAAAAATGGAGATATGGGGATTTTTTGTGGTTTTTAGATTTGTTTGGTATATTTTAAGAAAAATATGCTAAAAATAAGAAGCGAAAAAGAAATTATAATATTATTACTAATGGGAAAAATGGTAAAAATTTACAAAAAAGATACATAAACGTGGCTCATTCTGTACCAAAAATTTATGAACAAATTTTCAATTATTAAATTCTGATGTTTTGTTGTTATTCATTTTTTAAATAACCTTCAGGATAAGAGATATTTTAATTTTTACAAAAACTAGAGCATTTCATCTTAGTTATTACATGAAATTGCTAAAAACAGCAGTAATTATATTAACATAAGGGACTGTAAATTTTGTAATAAAACAGTGATTTATAAATGTGAAAGTTAAAACACTTACTTTCATACCGAACATACACAAAAAATTTAAGTTATTTATTTTCAAAACTTTTTCTTAGCAATCGCTTGAGCATTTAAAAAAAAAAACACATTTCGAGTAAAACGCTTTTTAAAGTATGATATATATATATATATATATATCATACTTTAAGCCATGTCATTACTTTAAGCAAGATATATATATATATATATATCTTGCTTAAAGTAATGACATCCGCTTTTACTAAAACACTAGTAGTTTTTGTTATAGTGAACACAGAATCATTTCCAAAATGGATATTAAGCAGCTGGTGTTTTCAAATGCCTTGCAATGTGCAAGGAAGCATCATTTTCAATAAAAGTGCGTTAAACACATCGAAGCTATTTAAATTTCGGAATTATTTGCTTGCATTGAAGAGGTTACTACCTTTAGACACTGGTGGTACAGACAAAAGGACTTATACGAACTAATTTTTTTGAAAAAGACTGACCCAATTATAAATTTTGTCGTAATCCTGCATAAAAATGTAAGTTTCCTGGAATAAAAGTCAAGAATTTATTTTCAAAAGGATTAACCTTTATTCTTATTCCATAATTGTAAAATTTCACATAACGTTCGAGATGAAAACTGACTTTGTATGTGAATTGAATATTCCATGGTCATATTTTGTCCATTTACATCTGAACAAGATATTATAAGGCGATTACTTATCGGCATTTATGATGTTACATAATTATTTATAAATTTAATATTATATATTATATTTAGATAGTATTTAATATTATATATTATATTTTAATATTATATATTATTTTTTAATATTATTTATTATTTATTTTAATATTATATATTATATTTTAATATTATATATTATATTTTAATATTATATATTATATTTTAATATTATATATTATATTTTAATATTATATATTATATTTAGTATTATATATTATTTTTTAATATTATTTATTATTTATTTTAATATTATATATTATATTTAGTATTTAGTATTATATATTATTTTTTAATATTATTTATTATTTATTTTAATATTATATATTATATTTTAATATTATATATTATATTTAATATATATTATATTTAGTATTTAGTATTATATATTATTTTTTAATATTATTTATTATTTATTTTAATTTTATATATTATATTTTAATATTATATATTAATTTATATATTACATTTAGAATTTCTCTGTATCATTTTTCATGGTAAATGATCAGCTCATAAATTTATGAATTGTCCTATGCATATATTTAAAACTTCATGTCAGTACGATTCCTTTTCTGCATTAATATTTGAAACTCATTCAAAACAATGGACGCATAATCACCGTTCTTGTGAAACAGCTTCAAAAGAAGAGAGCCCGATTCTTCATTGATAGCTGCTTGAGAGCTTCCCGATGCTTCATTTTTGTGCTAAATTATGGAATTTGCATGTTTCTCATGTTTTCATAACAACTGTAATGTAGAGTGCTTACTTTATATCTTTTAGTTTGAATATCATGGAGTGGCTGCGATAGCCGAGTGGTCTAGGCATCGGATCGTGGCTAGCATGCCATGAGTTCGATCCCAGTACAACTGAAGACCCTCCGTGTAGGGGAGTGATGCCCGTAAAATGTGGCGACAACTCAAATGTCCTCCCGTTGGTGTGGTAGTTAGGAGAGGGGGTGCTAGCTCAGGTGTCGTCCGCGTCACTTGACCATGGTTAACAATTACGCAGACCGTCCCCAAAAGCCTTCGTGTAGCTGAACAGTGGGACTTTAATATTCACTCACTCACTCACTT